>ML685782.1:5066700-5123235 GCA_007922175.1 Pelusios castaneus
ATCCATTGAAAATAATATCATAAATGCTTCCCTAAATCCAGACAGCAACACACACAGGGCTCTGCCCTGCCCTTTGGGGGGCATTTCAGGCTCCCCCTGCGCCACCCCCCCCCGCAGGGAGGGCAGTGGTGTGGTCCTGGGGTAACCCTAAGTCGATTTAGGGCTACCCCATGTCTACACTGGCTTAATTCGACTTTAGAAAGTCGAATTAAGCCTTAGGTTGAGTAAAAAGCAGGTTTAATAAAGTCGACTTAATTTTCATTAAGTCGACTTTATTTTCCTTAAGTTGACTTAAGCAAGCTGCTTAAGTTGACTTAAGCAAAGTGTAGTGTAGACGCAGGGCAAATTAAGTCGACTTAAGCAAGCTTAAGTCGACTTAATTTACCAGTGTAGACGCAGCCCTTGTGAGCACTTGCTGTGAGTGCCTCAACAATATTGTGAATGGATGAGAAAAATGTCCATCCAGTGGTGAATGGGAGAGGAAGGGTCCAGGAAATAATTTGAGAACCCAAATACAGGCTATTTCTTTTGTATTCAACCTCCTGTGTTTTGTCCAGCTTCTGTTTTAAATGTCTCCAGTGAGGCCACTATCAAGCCAAACAATGAATATTGTTTGTATTGCTAAAGATACAGTGTTCTACCTAATCCTTTAACACCATTTATCAGGGCGCTCTGCATCTTGTGTTTTTTTGATGTAATATGACTGCAGATTGCGAAAGCAGAGACATAATGACTGGATATGTTTCACTTCTTACCAGCATTGATACATTTCATAATGAAAAGCAAGCAAACCAACGGGTTTTTCCTTTCTGAAGACTATTCAATTCAGGAACCAGCCCCACCAAAGAAATGTTTGTTTGAAAGTAGCTAGAACAATTTGTCAGAGTTCAAGTTATGCTAAATTATTCAGCCTCCCATTTGTTATTTTTTTCCACTGATTACTTTTCTGTCATAATAGTTTTCTAGCTACATATCTAAATTATTACACAAGGAAAGAGAACTTGGTTCGTAAACATACAGACTCTGCACAGTGTTGCTCTTAAGAAAACTTTAAAAATTATCTTGATTATTGCTGTTTTTAACTTGTTTTGCTGAATTTTCACTGTGCCAACACTGAAGTCTAACAGTCATATACAGTGTAATGAATTTCTAAAAGCATAATTTTATATTACACTGAGATTGTATCCCTTTAAATAGAATGATCTCCCTTGGAATGGTTATAAAATGTTGTGAGAATCTCTCTTAAGGGCCTGATCCAAAGACCACTGAAGTAAAATGTGAGTCTTTCAATTAACTTCAGTGATCTGTGGACTAGGCCCTAAAGGTCTGTCTTAAGGCGGAGGGAAAGATCTGGAAAGAAAACAAAAATAATGTGTCTTTTATAATTTTCTAATCAAATCCCTTAAATTCCAACTAACTTTAACCCTGAGTTAAAATGTGTTAACATTAACTTTAATCTGAACTAGCTTCCTGTTGGGTTGCAGTGACTTAGCATGGTTGATGGCCTACGGTTTGGGTTTTTTTAACACTTCTAAATAGAGTATAAGGTGAATCTTTTTGTTATGTATTTAATACCACTGGACAACCCCAGACTAGGAGATGTGAGACAGCTGTAGACCTCATTCCAGAGGATTATGAGCATTTGACAGACTGAGTTTCTTCTAGGCACACCATGACAGGGTATTGATCGCTCAGATCTTTGTTTGAATATGGAAAGGAGAACTTGGTTGTGAGATTAAGGCTGTTGCCCTAGACTCATTGTTATGCACGGGCCTGTTACTTATTACAAACTTGCCATAATAAGTAAGCAAAGAATGCTCCTCATCTCTGTCCATAAAAATAACACAGAAGCTGAGGAAAAGACATCTGTTTAACAGGATGTTCTGACCTGCAAGGTATGCCAGGGTCTACCACAAATCTGTTACAAATCTAAGTGTAATCCTTCTGCCAGGTGGAGTAAGCAGCAACAAGGGCCAGGTTCAATATTTAGGGGTCCATCTTACCAATACAATACAGAGCAGCTCGAGCTCCTACCCAGTAACCTGGAAAAAATAAACACCACCCCAGGCCTTCTCTAAGAGGCAATACTTCCCCACTCGCAAGCACTGAAGGTAAGTCTTCACTGCTGTGGCTGCAGGGATCAGTGCAGCAGGATTGATTGAGTGGGTCATGGAGACCAGCTCAATTGATTCCAGAGGTGCTCTGTGGTCAACGCCATTAACTGATCTCCCCAAAAGGAGTAAGGCTGTGTCGACTGGAAGGCATCTCCAGTCACTTGCATTGAAGACACCATGGTATGGTAAGTAAATGAACGGGAGATGCACAAACTACATTACACAGCTTGCATATGATATTCCCATCAATCGCCGACAGCAGGGTAGACCAGCCCTGAGTCTGTGTATAGTAAAGAAAGCTTAATAAAAGGGGAAAGGAACCTAGCATTAATTTGGAAAAACACCCAAACTGTGAACAAAACTCCTACCCCAGTGTACATAGGGCAGTGCCCTTTGCCTCTGTTCTCATCTTGCAAACAATGTCCCTTTAAGTTTCAGAGGGGTGGCTCTGTTAGTCTATTTCACTTTTCAAGACTAACAGGTTTATTTATCACATAAGCTTTCATGGGTATAATCCGAATTCCTCGGAGCCATGAAGAGGAAACTGCAGCATATCAGGTCCACGCACATCCAGAGAAGGGTGAGTCAGAAGGTCAATTCAGTCAGTTCCAGAGGGGTAGTCTGTTCGTCTATCTCAGCAAACCAAACAAGTTGTTTTGATTCAAACAGTGTGGAAGTGGGCCCTGTAACAGCAATAGATGAGAAGGTGTGAATGTTAAGAGAGGGAAATACCTTTTGTAATGAGTTAGCCATTCCAAGTCCCTATTCAGACCTAATCTGATAGTGTCACGTTTGCATATGAATTGCAGCTCAGCAGTTTCACGCTGGAGTCTGGTTTTGAAGGGTTTTTTTCGCTGAAGTGCTGTAACTCTCATGTCTGTTATGGAACATCCAGGGAGATTGACGTGCTCCCCTGGCTTTAGAATGTTACCATTCTTGATGGCTGATTTGCATCCATTCATTCTTCTGTGCAGAGAGAGTCCAGTTTGGCTAATGTATATGGCAAAGAGGCATTGCTGGCACATATCACATTGGTAAAGAAGCTGGTGAATGAGCCCCTGCTGGAGTGGCTGATTTGGTTAAGTCCTTTAACATGTGCCTCCCCTCCCCCTCCACTGCACCCCACTCACAGCTGCTGTCCTTCGTTGGTGGAAACTCAAGCTATGTCTACACTGGGGAATTTAGGACCAGCCACCTGCCTTCCCGGCTCTCCAGCCAGGTTTCCAGTGGGGGATCCCCTCCCGCTGGCACCCTGGCTGGGGAACCCTTCTCCCCAGGACCGCGGCTCCTCTGGCAGGGAAGCTGCAGGTCTGGGGAGAAGGGAGCAGGGGCTCCCCAGGACAAGGGAGCCACAGTGGCTTCCTTTTGCCAGGGAGCCATGTGATGCTCCCTTGTCCCCTCTGCTCTAACTCGACCAAGACGACTTAGGGCGTCCACACTGCTGAAGTCGACTTAAGAAGTCGACTTAAGCAGTAAAGTTGATGTAAAAGTCGACTACTTTTCCTTAAGTTGACTTAAGCAACGGCTTAAGTCGACTTAAGAAAACTCCAGTGTGGATGCAGAGTAAATTAAGTCGACTTAAGCAGGCTTAAGTCAACTTAATTTACAAGTATAGACGCACCCTCAGAGCCTAGAGGTGCATTCCTGGGACTTCACCTCCCACCTGAGAAAGAGGGTGGAGAAATAAATTTCAAGCAACTGGCTGTTTCCGCGACCCATTCTGCATCACTGCCTGCTGCTGTGGAGCATCAAGCCACAGTACGCTGCACCACACTGCGGCACACTGTCGCCTATGACTGCGACTTCTGCGAGTCGGTCTCTTGAGGTTCCATGCAGCTCTCAGTGATTTCAGATCTCAGTGATGGAACCTCACTGCCGATGCTGGCTGGGCAGAAACGCTGTCCTGCAGCAGAATTTTTAGCTGTCGTGATCACTTAACCAAACAAAAAGACTCCATTCCCATCATTCCAGGAGCTTCCAACTTCAGTTTGCAGCACTTTTCCGTAGCCCTTGTAAAGTGAGCATCTGCCCTCTCTGCCTGACAGTGTGGATCCTGAGCTCCTGACTATTGAGGTGATGAGCTTTATGAACACCAGGCTTCTGGCCTTGCAGTATTTCATGAGCTGGGAGATAGAGAGTGAATCTGCAGCTGCTGTCTGCCCTTAGAAACACATAATTCAAGATTGCTTCTGGCATTCACGCACCAGCTTGCCAAAGTGGACTGTTGGCACTGGGCTCGAGACGCAAGCACTGAGGGGTGAGATCACATCGTGATGCACGCAGGGGATGATGAGCCATGGCTGCAGAATTTTTGGATGTGCAAATCTGCTTTCCTGGAACAGTGTGCAGAGCTGGCCCCAGCAATGCGCTCCTGTCCATAGCAGGAAGCTCAGTAAAACACACCACCTAGATCCATAGGCACTGGGGTCCCTGCTCAAGCCAGAGGGAGGGCACCACTGATCTTCCATCCCCCTGGATGCAGAAGAGGGACCCAGGTGGAGCGCCCAAGGCTATAGGATGTATGTGGTTCAACCTCCTTGCCAAACTCCTTCTGTCTGGCTGTAGCCGGGGGGAGTACCTGCTAGTGGAGACTGGTGCCTCGTCAGGGTTGTAAAAACGATATCTGTGGCCCTTGAGTCAAAAAGGTTGCGAGACAATGGAGTACATCAATCAAAAGGGCTACTTCTCCATGGTCTTGTAGGCATAAGTGGCTCACCATAACCATTTCACTGACATCAGTGTGGTGGTGTCAGGGAAGGTGCATGATGCACACTTCTTTTGAAACATTGAACTGTATAGAACAGTAGTTCCCAACCTTTTTGGCTCAAGGCCCACAAGTATAATTTTTGCAACCCTGAAGGACCACCAGTCTATTTAATTTAAATGTAATTAATTAGATTTAAATTGTTTTAATTATATTATTATTATTACAATTTAATTAATTTTAAAATATTTTTAATTAAATAGACTGGTGGCCCTTAAGGTTTGTAAAAATATATTTTTGGCCCTTAAGCCAACAATGTTTTTTTTAGAAATTTTTAAAAGGTTTTTAAAAGCGGGCTTTTTTTTTTTTTTTTTTAATTAAAGGGCTGGATGCCCATGAACACCTGCAACCTCCCCGCCTCCAGGCTGGGCCCAGACAGGCCCTCGAGGCACCAGGACGGACTCTCTCCCCCAGTGCCGATGTTGAGAGTTGGACACAAACCTGGCCCCGGGCTGATGTGATCCCTCTCCACTCAACTCTTCCAGGTGTATCAGGGGACAGGGCCGGGCCCCACTTAGCCTGAACTGTCTCCAGTGCGGCGCTTCCTGCAGGCTGGCTCTGGTCTGGGTCCTTCCCCCCCAAGAGTGTCCTGTCCCGCTCCAGGATCTGGGATGGGGCAGCGGCCTGCTCAGCCATGACCCTGGCCTGGCTTTCTCCAGTGGGCTCAGTGCCCAGCTCCTCCCTCTGAGACCTTGTCTACACTACAGGTTACTTTGGGATAACTTATGTCACTCAGTGGAATGAATAATCCACATCCTGAGTGATGTAAATTATACTGACCTAATTGCCAGTTCAGATAATCCTTTATTAGCAGGAGAGCTTTTTTCACCAACATAACTACTGCCTTTCATTGACTTAGTGTGCATTCACCACAAGCACTACCATGGCACCATTGCAGCTGCGTTACTGTACGTGCCATAGTGCAGATGGAACCTGGGTACCCTTCTCAGACCTGAACAAGAGCGCTGAGTAAGATGGAAAGTTTGTCTCTTTCGCCAACGGTAATTGATAGAAGATATTACTTCACCCACCTTGTCCTTCATATCCTGGGATCAAAGCAGCTACAACACTGCAAATCAACTTTTTGTTTGTTTTGTGGTGTGGGAGGAGTTGGATAAAGTTTCCCACTAGAACAAAAATGGTTTCCCTACCAGCACATCTCACTTTACCAAAAAACATGTACTAGCACCAAAGACTGGCTCATTCAAAGACAGGACTCAAGGGCTATGTCTCCACTTGTAAATTTAGGTCGACTTAGCATGTCCACACCTAAATTTTAAGTTGACTTTGGGGGGACCCTACAAAGTCAACCTAGAGCGTCCACATTGGACGCCTAGGTCGACCTGTAGGGGCTAGGGGGACCTTGGATAGGTCCACTGTGGCGGTGGGGTACCCCTTGCCAAGTGCCAGGGGGCTCAGCCTTTGCCCCATTGTACCTGGGTACAATGGGGCAAAGGGGGACAGGGAGCCTGGCAGGGCATAGGGGCAGGGTGGGCAGGGCACTGCCCTGCCCTTTGTGGGGGGGGCTTGCCAGGCTCTCCCTGTGCCACCCCCTGGCAGGGAGGGCAATGGGGGAGTCCTGGAGAGCCCTAAGTCGACTCTAAGTCAATTTAGGGCTACTCCAGGTCTACACTGGCTTAAGTCGACTTTAGAAAGTCGACTTAAGCCTAAAGTCAACTTTAAACGAGGTTTAACAAAGTCAACTTAATTTTCCTTAAATTGACTTAAGCAGCTTGCTTAAGTCGACTTAAGGAAAGTGTAGTGTAGATGCAGAGTAAATTAAGTCAACTTAAGCAAGCTTAAGTCGACTTAATTTACAAGTGTAGACGCACCCAAGAATCTTGGTGGGAGAGAGAAAGTAGTTAAGGACATTGAGGTTAATGGTAATTGAGACAAAATACGACATGGTTTTACAAAATGTAGATCACACCAGATCAACCTGAGCTCCTTCTTTGAAAAGATAGCAGATTTTTTAGACAAAGGGAATGTAGTGGATCTAATTTACCTCAGTTTCAGTAAGGCATTTGACATGGCTCCACAGGGGGAAATTGTTAGATACATTGGAAAAGATGGGGATTAATATGAAAATTAGAAGGTGGATAAGGAACTGATTAAAGAGGAGACTATGATGGGTCACACTGAAAGGTGAACTGTCATGCTGTAGGGAGATTCTTAGTGAAGTTCTTCAGGGCTCAGTCTTGGGACCAATCTTATTTAACTTTTTTATTACTGACCTTGGCACAAAAAGTGGGAGTGTGCTGTTAAAGTTTGCAGATGACACAAAGTTGGGAGCTATTGAAAGACCAGGATGTGTTACAACAAGATCTGGATGACTTTGCAAACTGGAATAATAGAAACAGGATGAAATTTAATAGTGAAAAATGCAAGCTCATGCACTTACAGACTAGTAACAAGAACTTTTGCTATAAGCGGGGGGACACATCAGTTGGAAGTGACAGAGGCAGAGAAGGACTTGGGTGTATTGGTTGATCATCGGGGGTGTGTCTACACTTAGAAATTGTCGACTTAAGCTTGCTTAAATCGACTTAATTTAATCTGCGTCCACACTACATTTTCCTTAAGTCGACTTAAGCAGCTGCTTAAGTCAACTTAAGGAAAATTTAAGTCGACTTTATAAAACCTGGTTTTAAGTTGACTTTGCTGGCTAAATCGACTTTAGAAAGTCGACTTAGCCAGTGTGGAAGTGGAGTAGCCCTAAGTTGACTTTAAGTTGACTTAGGGGCTTTAGGGCTTCCCCACTGCCCTCCCTGCCAGGGTGGCTGGCACAGCCACAGCCTGGCATGCCCCCCCACAGGGCAGGACAGAGCCCTGCCCACCCTGCCCCTATGCCCTGCCAGGGTCCCTGTCAGGCTCAGCCCCCATTGTGCCAACGTACAATGGGCAAAGCCTGAGCCCCCTGGCACTTGATAAGGGCTGCCCCCCCGCCACTATGGACCTGTCCCAGGTCCACCAAGCCCCTGCAAGTCGACCTAGGCGTCCAGTGCGGATGCTCTGGGTCGATTTGGCAGGGTCCCCTTTAAGTCGACTTAATTTTTGAGTGTGGACATGCTAAGTCGACTTAAATTAACAAGTGTAGACATAGCCTGGGTGATTATGGGTGCATCTACACTTGTAAATTAAGTCGACTTAAGCTTGCTTAAGTCGACTTAATTTACTCTGCATCTACACTACACTTTCCTGAAGTCGACTTAATGAAAATAAAGTTGACAATGAAAATTAAGTTGACTTTATTAAACCTCCTTTTAATTCGACTTTAGGCTTAAGTTGACTCTTTAAAGTCAACCTAAGCCAGTGTAGACCTGGAGTAGCCCTAAGTTGACTTAGACTTGACTTAGGGCTACTCCAGGACTCCCCCACTGCCCTCCCTGCCGGGGGGGGGTGGGTACAGGGGGATCCTGGCATGCCCCCCCACCACAGGGCAGGGCAGTGCCCTGCCCACCCTGCCCCTATGCCCTGCCAGGGACTCTGTTCCCCTTTGCCCCATTGTACCCATGTACAATGGGGCAAAGGCTGAGCCCCCTGGTACTGGGCAAGGGGTGCCCTCCCGCCACCATGGACCTGCCCAAGGTCCCCCTAGCCCCTACAAGTCGACCTAACCATCCAGTGTGGACGCTCTAGGTCGACTTTGTAAGGTCCCCCCTAAGTCAACTTAAAATTTAAGTGTAGACACGCTAAGTCGACTTAACTAAGTCAACTTAGTTAAGTCGACTTAGTTAAAGTCGACCTAAATTTACAAGTGTAAACATAGCCTATGAGCCATCAATGTGATGAGGCCCTGAAAAAGCTAATGCAGTCCTAGTATGCATTAGTTGAGGTATTTTCAGTAGAGATAGGGAGATGTTATTACTGTTATACATGGTGTTGGCCAGAGCTCATCTAGAATATTGTGTGCAGTTCTGGTCTTCCATGTTTAAGAAAGATGAATTCAAACTGGAACAGGTGCAGAGAAGGGCTACTAGGATGATCTGAGGAATGGAAAACCTGGCTTATGAGAGGAGATTCAAAGAGCATGGCTTGTTTAGCCAAACCTAAAGAAGGCTGAGCGGAAATATGATTGCGCTGTATAAATACATCAGATGGATAAATACCAAGAAGGGAGAGGAGTTATTTAAGTTCAGCACCAGTGGGAACACAAGAACAAATGGATATAAACTGACCATCAGGAAGTTTGAACTTGAAATTAGATGAGCTTCTAAACATCAAAGGAGTAAAGTTCTGGAATAGCCTTCCCAGGGGAGCTGTGGGGGCAACAAACCTTGCTGGCATCAAGATTGAACTTGATAAGTTTAGGGAGGGGATGGTATGATGGAACAGCCTAATTTAGCAGTTGACTGATCTTTGACTACTAGCAGTAAATATGCCCAATGGCTGTGATGGGATGTTAGATGTGGTGGGTTCTGAGTTGCTGCAGAGAATTTTTTCTTAGTGTCTTGCTGGTGAGACTTGCCCGCATGCTCAGAGTTTAGTTGATCACCATATTCAAGATCGGGAAGGAATTTTTTTACTTCTTCTGCAGCATGGGGCACAGGTCACTTGCTGGTGGATTCTCTGTACCTTGAAGTCTTTAAATTATTATTTGAGGACTTCAGTAACTCAGTCTTAGGTTAGGTGTCTATTGCAGGAGAGGGTGGGTGAAGTTCTGTGGCCTGTGTGGTGCAAAAGGTCAAATTAGATGATCATAATGGGCCCTTTTGACCTTATAGCCTATGGGTCTATGAATACGTCAGAAATGTGCCTGGTAGGGCCACCGACCAACATCATATGTGATGCCGCTTCATGATCGTCAGTTCTTACATCTTCAAGTCATGTTATAACAGTGCATGATACTATTGCATCAGGCAGGCCCCTTCTTTTGTTTCACCTCTGTTGGCAGCAGAGAAGCCAAAGACTTAAACTACAAACTCAGTCAAGGATTTTTATTCTTTTCTTTGTACACACAGCCCCTAATACAATGGAGTCCCTCATCCATGATGGGAGCTCCTAGGTGCTGCCATAATACAAGCAGTAAGTAATAAAGACTGTATGGGCTTAGAGACCAATTACTTTAGAAGCCACCTCTCCAAGTTAGGTTTGAGGACATAGGTTTGTGGGAACATGAGGTAGCTTGCATTACCCCTATATGTTCTCTGGATAAATGAGAACATCATCCTCTAGATCTTTATAATCTTGTGTGATTATAGCATACATTGCTCACTTCTTATTGAGAACACTAGATAATGATGGTCTAATGAATATCCTTAAGAGCTGACTGTAAAGATTACTGTCTTGTTTACAGGTTATGTCCTTGTACCATGAGCAGCAGATTGGCAGGGAGGTTTGCAAAACACTGTCTGAGCTAATCAGTCCATTAATATTTCTAAGCATGTGTTTTGCTTGTGTGTTTTCTGAAAATATGATAAAGGCTGTATGCAGAATTCAAGGTTCATTTCAGGCCATGGGTCTACACCATGGGCACTCACGGTAATGAAAGGATGCCTTTGAGTGTATATCCCCACTCCCTGGGGGAGCTTGGTGTCCTACGTAACCAGGGGAGAAAGGGACAGGAGAGGAGCAAAAAACATATGGCAAAACAAAGTGTAATAGATTGGATGAGGGAAGAGAGAGGAAGCTGAGTAGCTCAATGGTTAGAGCAGCAAACAAGAATTCGGAGGTGTGGAATGGTGATTCCTATGCCTGCTTTGCTACTGGCTGACTATAACGTCAGGTATGTCACATAGATTCAGATCCTCAAAGGAATTTAAGTACCTAAATCCCCTTGATTTCAGAGGCATTTAAATATCTTTGAGGATCCAGCCCGTAGGCCATAATTGTCAAATGTGGGTGCTTAAAATCCATACACAGGCAAGTGCTAATCCCCAGAATTGGCACTGACGTTAAATGGAAGCTGCAAGTCCTTAATACCTCTACCAGTCTGGCCAATTTTCTTGTGCCTGAATGCAGATTCATGTATCTAACTTCAAGCTACAAATTTTGTCCTAAATCTCTCTCTCTCCTCTCCTATCTGTACAATGGGGTTAATAACTACCCACCTTCATAAAGTTCTCTGAGATCCTGGAGAGAAATGTGATTGAGTATTGTTTTATTGAAAAAGAGAAAAGAACAAGAGAAAATATATTTCACCAGTAATAGCCACAGGCAAGAACTGCTGGCAGCAGGAAGTCCTGTACCCGCTCTGGGAAATGACAGTCACAGTAGTAAAGAGATTAATCACTTCTGAGAATTCTGGTTTTTTGTTGTTGTTTTTTTAAAAGTTTCCCTTAAGTTTCAGGCTATAACTTTTACCCATCTTCACCCTTATTTTCCTGATTAGTCTTAAAACCAAGGTCCTGAACATTTATGGTCATTGAAGATCCCATGGTCCTTTTCCCAGGCAACAAATTATCTCCTATCTATTGCAAATTTTCCCCTCCAGCTGCAGTTGCATAAGATGTTCTTCATTTTCCCTCCTTAAAATTGTGTAAATGAATGCAGCTGAGCTACATTTTCTCCCTAAGAACCAACTCCTCTTCTCAGATGGGCCAGCCCAAGTCCCCTTTGCATCAGCTATTCCTATGCATGGTCTGTGAAGCTTTTTGCAAATTTTCTGGATGAAAGGAGCTATAGTGCACTAATGTAAGATAAACAAACAAGGAGTCATGTGGCACTTTTAAAGACTAACAGATTTATTTATCGCATGAGATTTCATGGGAGAAAATCCCACTTCGTCAGATGCTTCAATCATACTTCGTCAGATGCCCTGTTTGTTTGTTTTTGTGCAATAGACTAACATGGCTACCCCTTGGGAACTTAATGTAAGATACTAGTTGTTGTCAACGTTGTGTGATTGGATCAGATCAGTGCTCAGTAATCCATTACTAAATCCTGATGCTCTGGAGAAAGGAAAAATTCTTAATGCCCTCACTCAATTGTACAGTGTTGCAGGTAATGAGAATTCCTTTCTAACCCTTACAGGTAATTATCTTGTCCGCTGAAGCATGCGGTTTATTACTGCTGCCTCTCCTTTACCTGCATAGCTGTCATTGTTAGTTGTGGTAATAAAATTATCCACTTGTTTCTCTAATCCAGCCACAGCATTTGATGCAATGACCTCCTGCGACAAAGAATTCCCAGGTTAATTAGATATTGCCTCAAAAGGCATGCGATTCTGGCAAGAAGCCAGTTTGCCATTACAAGTCCTATAGCGAGGTTGAGCCTAAAATATTAAAATCCCCTTGAGAGCATGTTGCATGTGAGCTGCACGGAGGAGGCCTCATTATGGCATGAGCTTGGGAAATGGAAAAATTGCCAAAAGTGAGGCGGTGGCTCTGAAAGAGAAGCATGGAAAAGATGTGATTTTTGTGTTAGGGCTTGTCTGCCTGGAGGTTCTTGGTGTTGGGGCTGTGTCATTTCTGCTCTTCCTGTTGCTTGTAATAAGTGTACAAAATATAAACAAAGCCTGAGCATTACAATTTGCATGTGTTTTTGGGTTATTATTAGACCAGGCCATATGTAGAAGCAGCTGGGATGATTTCATTGGGTTTGATCCTGCTTTGAGCAGGGAGTTGGACTAGATGACCTCCTGAGATCCCTTCCAACTTAATCTTCTATGAGTTTATGAGTTTATATGGGGGTCAGATCCTCCAGTGCCTTAGAGAAGCTTTGTATCCCTGCATGAGCATACAGTTGACTAAAAGCAAGTTTATCCAACCACATGAAGATCTTCAGTCTTCTTCTGTATGGCTAGAGGAGGGGGCAACAATTACAAATTTCTCATCCATCCCCCTGTTGAAGGAAAAGGCCCAGGTAGAGACCATTGAATTGCAGAAGTAAATGTGTGGTTACACAGATAGTGTCAGAGAGAGGGCTTTGGATTCTTTGACCATGGTATGTTTTTCCAGGAAGATTGCTAGGAAAAGATGGGATCCACCTAAAAAAGAGGGGGAAGGACATCTTTGCAGACAGGCTTGCTAACCGAGTGAGGAAGGCTTTAAACTAGGTACGCCGGGGGATAGAGACCTAAGCCCACAGGTAAGTGGGGAAGTGGGACACAGTGGGGAAGGGGACACTGTGCATGATACTGTGTTGGCCTAGCTCTGCTGAGAAAAGCCCTATACCTCTCGGAGAAGTGGTTTTATTTTGTCATTAAAAAAGGGCAGTTTTCTTGGCGGGGGGCGGAGGTGGGGTGTAACTGTAGTGTGTACAGCAGGACTGTTTTGTTGACAAAAGCTGACATGTCGAATTAAAGTCCTAGTGTAAACAAGACCTCAGATAGTGAGATATTCTGAGTCTGATCTCTATCCAAAAGGGGCAATCCATCTCTGAGAAACACTGATGTGTCAGATCTTGTAATGTTTCTAAGCGAGTGCTTCTCAAACCTTTTTTCATGGACCACTTGAAAATTGCTGCAGGTCTCGGCAGACCACTTAATGATCTTTCCCCGAATGGGGCCACATCCTGAGAGAGATGGGCAGGGCCAGGAGGGGGCGGTGGCTGCACAGCGCTTCTTGGAGCCAGAAGTGGCTTCAGCCAGGGCATCAGTGGGTTCTGCCAGAGGGGCAAACCCTTCTCAACACGAGGGCAGGGAGGCATTACCCCCAACCCATTGTGACAGGCCAGCCAGCCCACCCAGCACTTATTCATGGCAGCCTCACTCTCCCTACTCACCCCCATCTTGGGGGAGGGATGCTGGGCTGGTGCCCCTGGTAGCCCATCAGCCTGGCCCCCAAGTACACCACTGGTGACCTAGAGCAGCAGGTAGGGTACTCCTGGGTCCACCTGGTGGGAGAGGAAGGCCAGGACTAAGGGAGGGCTATGCAGGGGGAGTGGCCACCACATGGCATTTTGGGGCCTGGGACAGCTCCTGTCAGGGGGCTGCTAGGCCCATGTGGTGGGAGTGGGGTGGAGAGAAAGGGTGAGGCCAGGATGGGGAGCAATTCAGGGCCCCTGTGGTGGAAGAGGGCACAGCTGGGAGTGGGAGTGGCCACCACCAGGCCCCACAGCTATAACCTTTCTGTGGCCCACCTGAGTGGTGCTCACAGACCACTGATGATCCATGAACCACAGTTTGAGAATCTCTGTTCTAGGCTCGTGTGATGAGGCTTTATACCCAACACCTGTTAGGCAATGGGTTAAAAGCCAATTAGTGCACACCTGTGATAGCTTCCTTGATTCCTGGCTGGGGGAGGTGGAACTAGGTAAATATTATTAGGCACTTGAGCCTTATAAAGGAAGCTGAGGGCAATCTTTTTAAGAGAAAAAGCAGGCCAGGTTTCTGTGGAGGAGCACCTGAGGCAGGATCAAAGCACGCCTGAGGAGTGGAAAAGTGGTTAGTTGAGTAGAGGAAAAAAAGAAGCTGGGGGTATCTAAGGAAAAGACAGATGTCTGAGAACCAAAGACAGGCTGTGGGGAACCAGCCCAGGGAAACAGCAATCTGTCTAACGAAGCAGACCCAGTTGCTTAATACAGAGTTTCTGGGCTGGAGCTCTGAACTGAGCATAGGCCTGTGTTTTCCTACCAGCCCCTGCGGAAGCTGCGCAGAAGCACACCTGATGAAGCATTGAGCCTGAGGTGGGACTGAAGACTGACCCCAAGACAGCCCCAAGATGGGCTGAAGAAAGCCTAAAGTTGTGAGGTGCTGAAAGCTCTCTTGTGGTGGGAAGTTTTGTGGACTCTTAGCTGGACTTGCTTGTCTCCAAATTGTCCTGTTACCCAGGAAGGGGATTGAACTTTTGACTTGTCTGGAGGGTTGAGTCATGGAAAACCCAGCAAGAGATAACCAGACAGCAGGAAGTGCCAGCTGCAAGGATTGTTTGCAGCACCACATACAGACACGAGGGTGCTATGGGTGGTGAGTACACTACCTTATAACCACATAGTACAATCTAGTGACCTAGGAACCCTTCAATTTCCCGAATACGTTCTGCCAACCCTTACTGCTAGATGACATATTGTTGAAATTATTCAGATACTTGACCAAAGCAAAGAGCCCTATCATAGCCCCTGGACACATGTCCGATGTGGTCCAAATCTGCTCTCAAATTACACAAGATGCACCTTAAGAATAAAGTCCAGCTCACTTCTCATGCCCGTGTGAGTAACCAAGTGTCCAGCAAAGTGCAACCTCTTAGTCACCAGTTACCCACTGCAGTGTGGGAATACTGGATGCCACTACAAATCATGACTCTGCTCAAATCAGCCGGTGGTCAGCAGTTGTCCTGGCATGATGTATTCCTTGCTGTCCCACAAACTTCTGCAACCCAGGAATCACCCAGAATCCACAAAATGGCAACTCTACCCCAGCATATAGCACCCTCCTTCTCCCCCCAACCAGTCAAGATAGCTGAGCTGTTGGTTCCAAACCTCTGTGTTGTGTGTCTTTGGAAACACCATGTTAATCTTCCCCCAAATCTGGAAGCAGACACAAATCCTGTATGTTGGCAGGGGGGTAGACTAAATGATCCCTGCGGTCCCTTTTAATGCTATGAATCTAAGTAGACACTTGTCCACCTCCCCTCTCTCAGGGACTAGTAAAATACAGCTTTTTCCTCAAATAACCAATTCAAGGTTTGTGTGCCACCTGTCCTCGCCTAATCCCCCATCAGCCTCATTCCCCCCTCTCTCACTTTAGTCCCCTGCCCAAAGTCTTTGATTCTTCCCTAACAAATTTTGGTTAGACCAGATGTTGACTATGCTGCTGTGTTAACAGCAAACCTTGCCATAAAATAACGTGTTACTGTAGCCACAACTTCTAGCAAGCGCTGTGAGTAATTGTATCTTATTGCAAAGGTTTACAAATGTTTGGAATAGAAATGTCAGTGGGGGAAGGGCGGGTGTTGAACAGGGGAGGGGGCATCGGTGCACAACCTTGAACTACCCCAGAAAACATAAAGTAGCTGCAGACTCCAACTCCTTTCTCCCGCTCTGGCACAGCGAATGAGATTGAAATGGGGTCTCCCATCTCCCAGGGGAATGCTCTAGCCCCAGAGTTAAAAAGTTAAGCGCTCTCCTCTCTGCTTCATATGGAGTGAGGCTGAGGCAGGTATCTAGCTTGTTCCCTCAAATGCCTGTGGGGGAGTCATGAGGAATTAAGGACCTTCTTGAACCTAAATCAACTTAAATTTAGTGCTGCATAACTTCAGCCTTGGGTCATTGAGGTCCATGGTGATCCTGACAATATTTTTGACCAGACTCTGCCTGTTTACGGAAGGCTGTGGGTAAGGGGCAATCCAGAGCAGCTCCAGAAGGAATGGGCCTCAGAAGGGACGTGCCTACCTGGCACACTCTGGTATACAAGAGGAATAAAAACACTGCAACATCCTTTAGAATGCAACAGCATGCTCTCTCCATGCATGCGTCCAACTCTGTGAGCTAGTGTTGAGGAGGGTGGGGCCATGGTACTGCCAGCCTTTGCCCTGGCTCTGGGATGACTTATTTCAGGGGGGAACCTGCAGGGGCAAGCCATGTTTGGTGGCTGCAATTGGATCCAGAGTTGAGCAGGCATGCAAGGAGGGAAGGACCTCTGTACCTTCCTTTTGCCACTTCTTGGGCCCACCAAAGACACTAACGTTCCCCAGAAGGAGAGGTTTGCATGATGGGAAGAGAACATAAACCATTATGAAGCCCTCTTTCTAAGTCCAAGGAGAGAAGAGAGCGCACAAACACAATTTTGTAACTTTATTTTTGCTCAGGCCATGCACAGTTTTGCCTCATAGTTGTCTGTGCAGTCATGATTATTTCAGTTAGGAATGAGCTTCTGTTTGTTTCTTTCCTGCTAGTGGTGGTCACTTCATAGTACAAGCTGTTAATCAAACTCTACCAATGTGCTAAATACCAGTCCTGCTTTCCCTCCCACACCCGCTGTTGTCCGTTTCCCAATTGACTTCAGTGGGGCTGAGACTAACCCTTCAGTGCTTACTGAAGCAAGAAAGGGCAGTCACTCTTGTGTAACAATAGCGTTCTTGTGGCAAAGATGGAGTCAGCTCTGCAGGCAGTTCTAGCCAAGAAAAAGGTGTGCGGGAACACAGCAGGGAAACTCCCATCCACACCAGGGACACCTGTTCCAACACCCCCACAGTGTAGTGGTAATAATAATTTAAAAATTCAAACCACATACAAATAGTACAACGAATAAGTGGGAAATATTTATTTGCAGAGTGATGAATGGGGGGAAAAAAGAGAGATGATGGGGAAAGCAGTAAACCAGGGTTACGTCCAATATGAGGACCCAGAGGTTCTGTGGTACCATAAGATGTAAGGGAAGAGGCCAACCAATACATCTACATGCAAAGTTCAGGAATCCTCCTGAGCAGAGTTCCACCAGTCTAGCAATGGGTCTCAGGTGCACCTGTGTGTCGTTCCTGCCAGTAAACTTTCCCCAACAAACTTTTCTGATGCCTTCTTCTGCCACTCTGCAAACCCATATAGAGCAACCGGCTCCCCTCTTCGCTAGCTGCAGCCTCCCTCCATATTTCCAGTGCAATATCAAAAGGCCCCTGCAGCTCAGGTGAGGGTGTTACTAGGTTGAGCACTGGCTTGTCCTTCTCAGGTAAATCCTCCCTGACAGAGCTCCTGCTTGAGACATCCCCCGTCAGCCACTCAGTCACCCCCAGGCTTTGGGCAGGTTCTCAGCGGTTTCACTATGTGAGGGTCTGTTGTCCACAGGCCACCTTGTCTGGAGCTACAGACACACATATCCTGTCGCTCTCCTCTCTGGGCCACTGCCACAAATAGCAGTAGTACTTTGGCTTCAGGATAAGGTTTAAAAGGGCTGGGGTGCTGGAACAATTTGTGTTGGGGGAGAGGCGTGCTGAGCCACTCAACCAAACTGCAAACTCTGTATATGATGGAAACGACTTCACGCCGCGGGTGTGGCAGCACTAGAAAAGGGGCCATATTCTCTAAACCAGGGGTGGGCAAACCATTCCCAACCCCAAGCAGTGCCACCCCTTCCCCCCGTCACTCTGCATGGTCTGCCATACAATTTCAATTTGAGATGTGGCCCTCAGGCCAAAAGGTTTGCCTATCCCTGCTCTAAATCCCAATGGGGTTACACTTGTTTTCCTGCTCAACCTCCCCTCCCTTCCCGCACCGCCCCCGAAATGCCCTCAAATGCATCCATCTGCCAGATTCTTCTTGAAACTCCATCTCAGGTTCCAGTAGTATCACCATGTGACTCTCCTTGGATACAAAGTTCACCTCAGTATAAAGCAATCGTGATCTACATCAAGCTTGCCAACTGTCCCTAAATTTACAGGCAGTCAGTTAAAAAAGTAGTTTTAATAGTGTCCATAAACAAATGAAAATTTCTGTGAAACTGGGTAGAAGTAAAACATATTGCATTCTGACATTGATTGTCATAGCTCAGAATCACTTCTTGTATCAGAAAATGACATCGACCATGACTTTATCAATTTCCTGTTTTCTATTATTGCACATGCCCAAAGAACCCAACTGATCAATTACTTGCATAATTCTGAGTTCCTGTCTACAGAATAGGTACAGAGTACACACTTTTGTGACATTATTGTATTGTTTATGGTATTTTTAGTGATGTCAGGAAAAACTTTACCGTGTTAGTAAAAAAAAAAATCAACTTCGGATCTTCATGTTAGTAAAATCTAAAATGCAAGATTCGCAGCTCGTACTGCATTTGGAACAGGTCCATCCTTCTCCTTCATTGTATCACATGAGAGGGAAACTCACAGGAAACCTTTTCGCCTTGATAGGTGAAACTTGCAGGTCAGCAGAAAGCAGCGGATCTTGGCTATGGTTTCTGGGAAGCTTTTAAGTTTGTTACAACACAACATTTGGGATTAGTGACACAAATGTTTGCACTAGTTAAAGCTCCAACAATATCTTATTGGCTGGTATTCAAGTGACAGTTAAGCAGCAATAAATCAAAGCATTAATTTACATTCTACGGATAATGAAGACTTATGACTTACAGTAGCTTCGGGATTCTTTTCTCTCATGTGAGATCTCTTACAACAGCATGAAGATGAGAATTGCATGTATTTTATACAAAGCCTCTTTGCTTAAAACGTCTGTGGCAGTGGAAGATTGGGTAGCTCAAGTGATTTGTAATGACAGATCACCATTTCAAATCCAGTTCAGAGGGCTGATGAGTGGAATTGTTAACCTCAAACAGCTGTTTGGTGAAATGAATTTGTGATCTTTCCCACTTACTATTAGATAAAGTGCCACTATCTCAGAACCCATCACCTCAAAGAGGAATCTCATTAATAGGTTCAGCTGAGAAGCCATGAACTAAATGAACATGGAGACTAAATTATTCTTTTACTCCTAATGGAAGGTTCTAGCCAGCATGGGGCTATAGAAAAATCAGAAGATTTCAGAGCACAAGATATCCATCTGGGACCTTCCACCAATATTTAGATAAACATTTTTTTCCAGAAGTATCTATTCTGAGACACCTCAATAAACACTGGAACTGTTTATAACTAAAAATGAGTCAAACGAAAATCAGGTTTAGCTTCTTACCAGTGCAATAGAATGCCTATCTCTGATTCAAGTATCCCCTGTAAAGCGTCTATCTTTCTTGACTTCGTGGGCTCAGATAACTTCCAGTAACACTCACGGGTGTTACAGGAAGCATCAATAGATTGTTGGGGTGATCTGTTCAAATATCTAACTTGAACATTGGATAATTTGGGGAAATTTTAGAGCCAAAATTCTCAAAGGTGTCCCACTAATTTTGGATACCTCAATTTTAGATGTTCAACTCGTCACAATGATGTGGACGGTTTGGGGTGTGTCTTTGTGGGTGTTCAGCTCCAGGTTTGGGAGGTGGTGCAAAGGTAAATTAAATATACCTTCTGACTTTCTATTCTTGCACTGTGCTGAGCATTCTTTGGCCTCTGCTCAGGATCTGGGTCTAGGAGCAAAGAAATGCTGTAGGTATGTTGTAGGTAAATCACATTTTTTAGGAGCAAAGATGTTTGTCACTACCCACAAACACAACCCCCAAACCAATACAGAGCTTTGATTACAATAAATGAACAGAATCTGGAAGTGTTATCATGTCTTCTGACCTCTTCCTTCCACCTCCAGGCATGTCAAATATTTTCAATCTTGATTAGCTGGTGTGAAAGTCAGCCTGATGCTAAGATATAAGAAGACCTCCTATGTTCACCTACAAAATGATTTGCTGAATCGGACCATTTAAAGGAGAAGTTTGAGGTTTTTCTAGGAAACAAACGGTGGAAGAAGTGGCAGAAGAGAGAGTGTGAGAGAGATGGTGGTTTTGATTAACGGAAAAGAGAATGTGGGAAAGACAGGATAAAAAATAGTACAAAGTATGAAAAACGGTAACTAGACCCATGCAACAAGCCTTTCTAGGTAGCATTTCCCACCACAGCGTGATGTTTTTCTTTTAAACAAAGTTTAAAAAGGGAAAATGACCAATCCCTTCATCAAGGCAAGTGAGATCTTCACACTCCCCTCGAATTTCCTTTTGCAAAATGCCTTTCTTTGGCTCATAATAGATACCAGCTGCAATAACCAGGTTGCTTAGTGCTTAAAATCTTTAGGGTACTACTACTCCTTGGAAAGCTGTTGATATGGAGAGTGCATAACTATGAACTAGAGGCTGGGACCAATATGGAATGCCATATCTGACATCTTATGTGCATGTCCATACATCTGCACACAGACAGCTGTGTAAAGTACTGACTAGAATTAAAACTTCACGCTTCAGACGCATCACTAACAGAATGCTTTTTAAAAACTGATTCTATATTACCTGACACCACAGCTCTCAATGGGTTCTACAGAAAAAGGAAATATGTACTAGCAGGGTTAATTCAGACACCCCCAATGAGATGTTATGAGCAGGCTAGACCACAAAGACATGGAAAAACTCTATGAGGAGGCTATGTTACAGACAGTGAACCTTCCTCTCAGCCTCCAAAGTAGTTGCCACATTGCTCCCTAAAGAGCGATCCCTGTAGTAAACCTCTTCACTAGCCCTGAGTGTCTACAACCAGTGACTGTTCCACTACGTAGGACCAGAGAGAGTGGCTTGGTCTACACTTACCATGGTTTTCGATGGCAGTTGAAGGGAGATACACAAGCTACGTAAAACAACTTGCATATCACTCTTCAATACCTACTTACCGCAGCATCTCCACTGCGCTCCCTTCAACTCAGCGCTACTCTTTTTCAGGGGCAGACTTACCAGGTTGGATTGATTGAGCAGGCCTTCACTGACTGCTCAATCAATCTGGAAAGATCGAACTGACAAATTTGCCACTGTCTGTGTAGATCTGCATAGAGAGAATGACGTGGTAGTCCAGGGGTTAGGGCATTCAGCAGGGAGATGGGCAGTCCCTTTGTCTAGCATCTGCATCAGTGACTCTTTCATTATTTATCCAGGATGGATTAGCTTCAACAGGGGAGACTGAGCAACCACATCAGAATATCTTATAGCTTGGTGGTTAGACCTTCCAATGGACTGGGTACATGGCATCTCAGAACAGGATGCAGAGATAGTTTTTAGACTTTGTTAGTGACTGCTTCTTGGAACAGCTAGTCCTGGAACCCACAGAGAGAATTCTTGATTTAGTCCATAAAGGAGCACAGATCTGGTCCAAAAGGTGGATATAGCTAAACTGCCTGGTAATATTTAGCATAATGTAATTAAATTTAACATCCTTATGGAGGAAGTAGCATTTAACTTCAAAAAGGGGGAACTACACAAAAATGAGGAAGCTCCTTAAACAGAAATTAAAACAACAGTCACAAGAGCGAAATGTGTGTTAGATGCATGGAAACATTTAAAAGAAACCATCATAGATGCGCAAATTAATTTTATATCCCAAATTTAAAAAATAGAGGACCAAAAAAAATGCCACCATGGCTAAAATCTGGCAAGTTAAGTTTATGATTTTGCAGGCCAATGAACCATTGGAAGAGCAACTAGCAAAAGAGACAAAGTAACAGCAGAAGAAAAAAAAATTAAGTATAGGAAGTCTGCCGAACAATCAATAAGGACTTTGGATGATCGAGTTGCATAAAGGAACACCATTATGGAGAAGCTAAATTAATTCTTTGCATCAGTCTTCAGTGCAGAGGATGTGGTAGAGAGTCTCACATATGAGCCATTCTTTTTAGGTGACAGATTTGAGGGACTCTCCCGGATTAAGGAGTCATTAGAGGAACAAATGGATACATCTAAACAATAATAATTAAGTCACCAGGACCAATGTCATTCACCCAAGAGTTCGAAAGGAATTGCAGAACTATGAAGCCTATCACTTAAATCAGCTTCTGTACCAAATGACTGAAGGGTAATGTGATATCATTTTCTTAATAAGCTCCAGAGGCAATAATGGCACTTGCAGCCAGTAAACCTAACTTCAGTACTAGGCAAACTGGTTGAAACCATGGTAAACAACAGAATTATCAGATACATTGTTGGGGAAGAGGCAAGATAGATTTTTGTAAAGGGAAATCATGCCTCAACAATCAGAATTCTTTGAGGGGTCAAACAAGCACGTGGACAAGGGTATCCAGTGGCAATGATATACTTGGGTGGACAAGCTCTCTCACCAAACTCTCTGAAGCAAAATAAGCAGTCATTGCATAAGAGGGAAGGTTCTCTCCTGGATCAGTATCTAGTTAAAAGACAGGAAACAAAGGGTAGAAAGACATGCTCAATTTTCATAATGGAGAGAGGTAAATAGCAATGTGCCCCAGGGATTTGCTCTGGGCTGAGCGCTCTTCAACGTGCTCATAATTGATCTAGAAAAAGGAGTAAACAGTAAGGTGTCAAAATTTGCAGATGCGACAACATTACCCAAGATAGGTAAGCCCAAAGCAAACTGCAAAGAGTTACAAAGGGGTCTCACAAAAGTGGGTGACTAAGTAACAAAATGGCCGATGAAAATCAGTGTTGATAAATGCAAAGTAATGTACACTGAAAAACATAATCTCAGTTGTCCATAAAAAATGATGAGGTTTAACTTAGCTGTTGCCACTCAAGAAAGATCTTGGAGTCACGGCTAGCTCTCTGAAAAATATCTGCTCAATATACAGTGACAGTCAAAAAAGCTAACAGTGTTAGGAGCCATTAGGAAAGAGATAGAAAATAAGACAGTAAATATCATAATGCCTCTATGTAAATCCTTGGCATGCCCACACATTAAATATTGCGTGCAGCTATTGTCGTCTCATCTCAAAATAGCTATAGTAGAAATGGAAAAAGTACATAAAAGGGCAACAGGTTTAAAAGAATACTTCACATAGCGTACAGTCAACCTGCGGAACAGGTTACCAGGGAATGCCATGAAGGCCAAAAGTATAACAGGTTTCAAATAAGAATGAGATAAGTTCAGGGCGAATAGGTCCATCGATGGCTGTTAGCTAAGATGGTCAGGAATGCAGCCCCATGCTCCGACTGTCCCTAAGCCTCTGACTGCTGGGACTGAACAAGAAGAAATGGATTGTTTGATAACTGTTCCATTCTGTTCATTCCCTCTGAAACATTTGGCATTGGCCACTGTCAGAAGACAGGATATTGAGCTAGTTGGATCAGGGGTGTCGAACTCATTTCTATGGTGGGCCAAATTTGACTTAAATGTATTTAAGTGGGCCATATATACCATAAATCAAAATACTAGGGCACTCTCGTGGCATCGTGGCACACTGTGTATTCGAGACTGCATGCAGCAAGACCTCTCTCTCTACCTCTCCCCAACATGGCTGTTCTCATGTTCTCAGAAGTGGGGGACTCCAGTTGAAATCTTTTTTCTTCTCCGGAGGAGACCAATTGAATTGGGCTGTCCCACATCCAGGCAAGTGCTCAAACCACTGAGCTAAAAGTTACAAGTCGTCCTCTCTGCTTTGTATGGAGTGAGGCAGGTGCCTTCCTGCAGTCTAAATTTAGACACCAATCGTGGAGTGGGGCAGTGCTTAGCGCACACAGCTCTGGTGCCCCGTTAGCTAGCTTAGGTGGCTCCCCGCTGAGTGGAGTAGCTTTTGCAAATCTTTACCTGGCCATT
This sequence comes from Pelusios castaneus, assembly GCA_007922175.1. Lineage (NCBI taxonomy): Eukaryota > Metazoa > Chordata > Testudines > Pelomedusidae > Pelusios > Pelusios castaneus. The sequence continues at coordinate 5,090,598 of ML685782.1, forward strand.
TTGTGTGGAGCAAAACATGCATCTAACTCATTTCTGCAAGAAACACCTTATGGCACCTCAGATGCCTGACTCTAGGGTTGTGGATCACTAAGCAGTGACAAACAAGGAGTCCTGTGGCACTTTTAAAGACTAACACATTTATTTATCGCATGAGCTTTCATGGGAGAAAATCCCACTTCGTCAGATGCTTTTTCTCCCACAAAAGCTTATGCAATAAATAAATTAGTTAGTCTTTCAAAGTGCTCCTTGTTTGTTTGGCTGATCTAGACTAACACGGCTGTCCCCTCTGAAACTTAAGCAGTGACAGGCACCTATCCCAGCTGGCAGTCAGAGCTTCATACATCCCCTCTCTCTGACATCTTTCATTGGCTAGATAGGTAACGTAGGCAGCACACCCGCACCAGTGTTTTGGGTTTTGTGGCTCACAATCGTAGATGCCTGTCTGTCCTCATTCATTGCAGAGGGAGCGTAGGCACCTGCCTGGGCTTCGTGGGTTGCTCGGCTGTTCAGTGACTTTTGTTGTTTCCTAGGTCTCGGACAGTTAGATGCTGTGACGCTTACCATTGCAACACCTAAGTCCCTTCGTGGATCCCACTCTCAGCTGTTCCGGTGATGAGGGCGGTACAAGCACGGATATAGAATAGAATGATCTGCCTCCAGCATACAAAAGAGATGGGTTCCCTTCATATTTTTCACTTTCCAGGAACTGAAATACCCTGAAAAGACCAACTTTCACACTATTACTATCACATATCAACACTAGATTAAATCTTAAAAGCCTATGAAAAAAACAAATTTACGCTTATTCAGGTTGTAACAGAAATGTGAACGCTAAATGGTACGCACACCCTGCCGTAGAATTACTGCCCGTAGCCCGTGCCTCTCTTATGGCCTCCTCCAGAACTCATCAGTGCTTCTCCAAGGATGCTGTTGAGGATCACTATATAGCAACATGAGATTCCCTCCTTCTCTTTCTTCCCTAGGCTTCTGCCCTAGCGCCTGAACACTGCCATGCGTGCTGGTTCTCTGCAGTGTTGTACTAGAACTAGATCACTCTGCCTGCTATGAATTTGCTCTTGAAGCTGTGAGATGGAGATCTGTGAAGCAGCTGTTATTGGCAGCAGCATGCAAAGTAAAAAAAAAAATAGTCCCTTTGCTTACATTTCCTAGCATTTCCACTCTCACAAATGCAGGTGAAAACAGCAATATCCAGCTCCCAGTTCCAAAGAGTAAAATAATCCTTGTAAATATTTACAAGACAGCAGCCGTGTGTAAGTCCTTCTCATCCTGAGACGTTCTGAAGATCACGCCTTGCTTCTCAGCAGTGTAGCTTCCTCTGATTTTAACTTGTCTCATGATATTAAAGCCTCGCCTACTGGAGTCCTGTGACGGCATCAGAATCTTAGCTTTCCATTTGGAAAAAGTAAGTTTCTAGTCCTCATGGGTGAAGATCATCATGGTCATTGCACCCAAGAGCTCTAATGAAATGTTTGTTTGAGAGAGAGGCTGATTCTCTGAGCCATTGGATGCAGCTTGATGTTTTTATTACTGAGGCTTTAATTCTTGTGAGAAACCCCCAGATGCTGAAAGTTGCTCAGTAAACTGATATGACAAGAGACTCCAAATACTTTGGGGATGTTCCTGCATGTTACGTAGGTTGTAATTTGCAATCAAAACAGGTTGTTAATAATTGAATTTCATTCTTGATTGGATAGTCTAGGTCTTGGGGGAGTTCATTTTAGTTTTACTCTGTGTGTGAGAGGGGGGTTATTATCTTCCTGTAACAGCTACAGAGGTGAGCCATTTTTTCTTAATCTAGATAAGCATGTTCTGACAAATTATGTATGTATGTTCCTCTTTCCCAATTTACACCAAATTTTCCCTGGGTGTCTTCCACTCAGGGCTGTATTATCAAAGTGTCTTTAGGGGCTTAAGGCCCAGGCCCTGGCCAAAAAGGAGGCCCTGGGCTCCAGTCCCTAAAACCTCCCTGAAAATTCAACACCTGCCTGGCCTAATGCCGGCGGGCATGGGGGGGGGGGGGAGAGGCGGGGCCCTAGAGCCAGAGAGGCCAGGCCCAGGCTCTGTGCTCTGCCCCTGCATTGACTGGCCCGTCTCTGGGGGCGGAGCGGGGTGGGCCAGCCCCTGTTCATTCTGCCTGGGGTGGCATCTGCTGCCCCACGTGCCAGCCAGCATCCCTTCCCACCCTGCAGACTGGCCAGAGAGGGGCCGGGGTGGGCCAGGAGTGTCCTCTAGCTCCAGCCAACCCCCTCTTCTTCTCTAGTGTTGGGGGTCCCTGTGGTCATGGGGGCCCAGGCAAGAGGGGGTGGGGGTGGGGGACAGCCTGGGGCCCCCTGGCCAGTTAATCCAGCCCTGCTTCCACTGGTATGTCCAGTGTAGTCTCAAAGGACTCAAACAATAGGACTTAAACCACCTCCCTTTGAAAACCTTTCCACAGAGTAAAAGATATCATAACTGGACATTATTGAGAGTGAGTGTGAATGCCGTCTAATGCATCACAGTGCGTTTCATTTATACTTGGGGCCCTTCCAAATTTGCAGCTGTGAAAAACACGTCTCAGGCCGTGAAATCCGGTCTCCCCTGTGAAATCTAGATTTTTGTGTCCTTTTGCCCTATACTACAGGTTAGAAATATACAAAACTATGCAGCATTTTTCAGCCTAAAAGGGGGGCACGAGCCTAGCGTACGGGAGGACTGCGGTATTGCCTTCCTTACTTCCGCAGTCCCCTCAGAGCTGGTGGACAAAGAGCAGGGGCTCCTGGCTGGGGGCCCTGCTCCGAAGGCAGCACCTGTTGACAGCAGCACAGAAGTAACAGTGGCAATAGGATACCAGGCGACCCTTAATTCTGCACCGCGGGCACTCTGCCGCTTTCAGAGCTGGATGACAGGAGAATGGCGGCTGCTAGCCAGGCGCCAGCTCTAAGGCAGTGCTGTCCCCACCAGTCGTGTAAAAGTAAGGGTGGCATGTACGCATCTGCGGAATATGCTATTTATGCCATGACCGACCTGTGAAAATGTGATTTCTCTGCAACTTAAGGAGGCCCCACTCACTGGTAAACAGGTTGCAAGCACCTGAGCAAACTGAAGATATTGGTTATGCTGATTTGCTCAATAGTGTCGCCATTCTGTCTCCATAGGATCCAGCCTCTTAAGAAAAAATTAGTCTTTAGTAAGAACAATGAGGAGTCCTGTGGTGCCTTAGTCTTTAAGGGTTTTTTTTTTTTTTTTAAGTCTGGAGTCATTTCATCATGAGCAAAGATTGTGCCCAATCAGGGCAACACATGGTTATGCTAGGTCAGTATTTCGATGGCAGGTAGAATAAACTCTGGTGCTACAGGAAATAACGTGATAATTCAGCAGGGTCTACTTTCCCCCCTGAATCAGTACTTGACTTCACTCTCGCTGACAGAGGTGTTGTTTTTCCAACCGAGGTTCTTACAACTTGGAGCTGTTTAAAGGCTGAGTTTTCATAACATGGCCTCCTTTTGAGTGTGCACAAACTCTTGTACATATATATTGGGCACTAACGTTGCATATAGGCACTTGTACACAAAGTATGCATGCAAATGATTTCACATACAAACTTATCCAGAAATAGAACTGTGGCCCATTGTGGAAGAGAATGAGTGTTCATTCCGACAGGTTGGCTGGATTTCAGTTTCTGCAGTTTCAGCTGGAAAGAATCTTTTCTCACTTTCTGACTTATGCATATTGGATTTTGTAAGGGGTAAGGAATATGGCCGCCCTCTGAGACAGACACAGAGGGCGGGCCATTCCCCAGCAAGGGGGCGGAACCAGGGTCTCCAATCCCAGCAGACAGGAAGCAGGGGGGTGGAGCAGGGAAGGGAAGTATAAGAGAGCGGCCCTCTCCCTCAGTTGGGGCCCAGCCGGCACCGGGGAAGCATTGTGCTGCACTATCCCAGGGCTGTACACCCCGCCAAGCTTCTAAAGAGGCTTGGCCATGACTTCCTACAGCCTGGGGCCCAGAAGACCACCCTGAGTGGCTGGTGCCTAGCTGGCCAGAGGAGATGCCAGACCCCTGAGACCTGAGGGAGCAACTCTCCACAGGAGAACCAGGCATCCAACCCCCTAACCCAGAGCCTGGGGAACCGGAGACCCCAATCCAGGTACCCCAGGGAAAAGGGAGAGGGGAAAACGAGCTCTCCCAGTGGTCACTCAGCGGCCTTGGATCGGTGGACCTGGTGCAGCATGTTGTGGTGGGAGCCCCACTGCCCCACACCAGGGGCACCCCGTTGCCACCCGGAGTGTTGGAACTGTCCCGCCATAGCCACTGGCGCTTGTGAGTGGCGTCCCTTCCTCCTGCGACCCAACCCAGATCGCAAGACTGACTCTCCGTGCTGCCTGCCTGAGGGGCGGGAGGCCTGTTCTAGATAGAGACTTGCCCTCCCCACGGCCAGATACTGCTGCCTGCCCCGCCCTGTCTGAGGCCGGCAGGCCTGTTATATAGAGAGACTCGCCCTTCCCAGGGCTAGAGCGTACTGCCTGCCCCGCCCTGGCCGAGGGACGGGAGGCAACACGATCACAGATTTACACCTTCACGGTGCTTTACTGACATTAAATAATGAATGTGATATTCCCCACGTGATGTTTTCACTCAAGATTTAGCCCTGTTGCTATCATGTGAGGTAGGAGGATCCAAGCTACTGAAAAAACAATGACAGCCATGGGAAAGTGACTCCACTCCATGAAGCATCCTCTATCTACGCTATCCTATATGGCCACCTGTCACCAGGTGCCTGGAATGGGCTGCACTGAGGATGCTGCACTCAGGGCAGAATGCAAGAAATAGTGTAGACAATCCCCAGTGCTAGTAGTCTATCCTATAACTAGAGTCACCAAGCTGGTAACAAAATGTTTTTTCCCAGTACCACCCTGGTTAGTCAGAAGCCAAATACAGTCCCCCATAGGCATTCCAGTCTTTGGTTCCCATTCAGACAAATAGGTCTAATATGGCAGGAAGCTATTGAAAACCCATCACCATATGTAAGAGTAATGAGGTGGTGTGGCCTCCCTCTGATGCAGAGAGGGATGAGCCACCCTTCCTACCCAAGTGGCACGGTCAGACCATCCTCACCCCTCCCACTGGAAGCGGGTAGGTGGAAGTACAAGAGACTCTATCTCAAGCTCAATTGAGAGAGATAGATATGTCCTCCTTGCTCCAGGTGGCTGAGTCGGCTGCCCATCCCAGAGATGCTTGGCACAGCAGGGAGCCTATGCTTGCAAGGAAACTATTGGCCAACCTCAGAGTCACTGAAGAGGTCCCTGAACCCAGGTACATGCTGGGAGGATAGGGAGTAGGAAGTTGCCCAGGAATGGCCAACTACCATTCTGCTGTGTTGGAGCCTGCACCCCAGTCAACATGTTATGATGGGACTCTCTGCTGACCCAGAGGGGACCACACCCCCTGTTAGGCCTCTGTGCTAGGAATGTGTCCCCCTACCTCCCCGCTGCCTCTTCTTGGACTCACACCAACTCCCTGCCTGAGCCTTAGACCAGCAGTTCCTAAACTTTGGGTTGTGACCCCAAGTGGGGTTGCTTCATTAGCAGTTGGGGTCTCGCAATCTTGAGTGCAGAGGATGCCCCTTTGCAGGGGTGTCACACCCCCCCCCCCAAACATGTTCAGGCCTGGAGGCCTGATTCGGGGCCTGATCCATCTGGGGGAGCCTGATCTGTCCCTTGGGTCACTGATGGGGGCCAGATCGGGCTCCTGCCGCCGGGGACTGCATCGGGTCGGTAGCAGCCGGGCCCCGGATCCCCACCAGACTCCGGGCCCTGGTATTGGGACTCAGGGTATATGCCCCATGTGCCTAGCACCAGCAACACCACTGTCCCTTTGCACAGCATGACCTCACATACACCATACGCATGAGTTCACGTCACCCGGAGGATGCTATTTTGCTCTACCAAATGGCACTCTCTGTACAGCATGACCTTGCATGCACTATATATGTGTTAACTCATGCAATCCAGAAAATGCCATTTTGTAAAGCAAAATGGCATCCTTGCTGTCATGTAACCTTACATGTACAGTGCATGGGAAGTCACATTGCATGAAAGACACCATTTTTAAACAGCAGCTTCTCTGCTGTCTGGCGTAGTGGGAAATGACACATCTGAAAACAGAGTCATGCAAAGAAAACGTTTGGGAACACTGCCTTAGGGTGTGGAGATGCCCAACAACTTGCCATGCGCTATAGACAGCTTGTCTGCGCTGCCCGCGGGCTGGGCCCTACCAATAAGGCACCAACTCAGCCCTGTCAGAAGGCCACGATCAACTAACGGATTGTTGGCTAATTCCCCCTGCCAATAGATGGTGATTGGAGGGAGACTGCAATACCTCACTCAACCCATAGTGGAGAAAGCAACCAGACCCCCTCTACAATGATCCTTTGTGATTGATAAGAAAGTTAAACACACATTCCACAGGTCAATATGAATCTCAGCTCTTACCCAAATATCACAGTCAGTCAATCTGTAGTAATTAACAAAGATTTATTAATAAGAGACAATTATAAATGCTTAACAGATCATATACATACAAATGATTACAAAGGCCTTATGTCAGGTTTGCAGCCGTGGTGGAATAGACTGCTACTTGCAAAATCTCTCTGGTAACTTCCAAAAGATTGGAAGGTTCTCAGTCCATAGTTCAAATCGCTCCTTTTTGTTGTACATCCACAGTCCAGAGAATTAGGGCAGAAAAGAGGCAAAAATGAGATGTTGCAACTACAGTTTATAACCTCTACCATGTGCATGGAAATTTACTGTCCCAAACAAAGCTCTCTGCCCCTGTTTGTGGAAAGTAACTGGCCCAAGATGGAGTCCAGGGTCACATGCACATGCACATGCCCTTACATGTTTTGCTGAATCACAAGAACAGTCATTGGTGCCTTGCTCTCTGAAGCATCTGCAGGAAGTGCTATCTGAGTGGGATGAGGGTCTTTTTATGGCTGATTGTGAGACTGGAACGTCGTTGTGTCATCAACACATAGCTGCCTGGCCTTGATGTAAATTCTATCTGAAGGGTGTCACCCTAAGGACAAACGCATTTGAGATGCAAGTACAAGGCTAATATTAGTAACTTCAGATACAAAGATGAAACATGCATATAAGTTGGAAAATAATACTTAGCAAACCATAACTTTTCCATTGATATCTTACATGGTGTACTTTGTATAAGATTTATGGAAACTAAGACTGGTGAGTGATAAAAATGGTCATCTTTAGTCATATATTACACCCCTCCTCCCCCAATGTAGTATCTGAGCACCACCCTTCTGAGATAGGGAAGTGCTATTATCCGCATGGTGCATATGTATAAGTGACTGACCCACGATTATACAGGAAATCTCTGGTGGAGTAGGGAATTGAAGCTGGGTCTCCGCAGTCCTAGACTAAGGTCCTAACCACTGTACCATCCTTCTTCTTTTTCTTAGTCTTTCTATCCCTGAAGCATGTTACTCTGGCTATGTCTACACTTGTTAATTTAAGTTGACTTAGCATGTCCACACTCAAGTCAATTTAGAGGGGACCCTACAAAATCGACCTAGAGCATCCACACTGGATGCCTAGGTCGACTTGTAGGAGCTAGGTGGACCTGGGACAGGTCCGCGGTGGCGGGGGGGGGTACCCTTAAGGCTTAAGTAGACCTAATGGGCGGTTGTTATTAAGTCGACTTAAGCTTTCTTTAAGTCGACTTAATGAAAGTCAGGTGTAGACATGGTGTAATTTAGATCAACTTAAGGGTCCTTAAGTTGACCTAATTGCTAGTGTAGACATACCCATCATTCCATGAATAGAATAAGATTATAAAAACTCTTCCATTAGAATAGAACAGCCCCCCTGCTTGTCCAAAAATATGAATAATGAGATCTTGCTTTCTCACCAAACTAAGAATTCAAGTCAAAGCAGGAATCTTAGCTGTGCATTTTCCAGCCATAGGGCGGGAAAGGGTTTTGGTAAGAACTGATTCATGACTCCACATGTAAAAAGTAACCTTTCCAAATGTATATTTGAGTTTTCTACATGGACAAGTCCAAATCTGGGGAATTCAGATTAGGTTATCAGAAGGAAGAGGTGTCTCTCTCCTTAAAAAGAAACCTAGAATAAAAGGACAGTTTTCAGCGCTACTTGGACTCTGAGTTGCAGCAGATCAGACTGCTAGTTAAGAAGAGCATTCTGCTGGATATCAGAATCAAAGATCAAGAGGAAAAGGGGTTTACAAGAAAAGTGTAACTTGAGGAATTCTGATCTGGCAATATATGTATAGCACACAGTATTCTTGGCAGCCTGTATTCTGTATAAAAGATATCAGAGCATAAGGACTAGAAGTGTTCCACTGACTATTATGCAGTGTTTGCCTAGCATTCTTACTTTTATTGAACAATGTCCAGGCAGAGTAATAAAAATTTATGGTTTTGTTTTATCACTGTCCCGTGTGTACATTAAAGGGGAGACACTATCAACCTGAAATCCAATCAGCTTTTAAAAACAATTTAGATGAGTAATTTTACATCCTCATGAGTGTCCCTGCCAGAACCATATTTTCCAAACTTTTGCTATGTCTCTAAAAGATCCAGATAAACCAAGGGAAAATGACTTATTACACAGAGGAGACGGTGAAACTACACACAATGCTGGCAAATGCAAAAAGTGAACCAGTTAGAAATAGGGAATTTTTCTCAAATCTCTGAAGTTACTGTAACCTACAGCTTTCCTTGTAAGAACAGTAGGTTAAACCTTCTTTGAAGGGACTTCTTTTTTTAAAAAAATTCACTGAAGGTGTCGCTTGAAGTTATTGTCAATATCTAACTTTGTACTACAACCAAGAGAACTTTTAATAATACAAGTCAAATGTGCAAACACTGGAGTTTTAGACTTGCGGATTCATATTTTGTACTTCATCATTCAAGGATATCTGAGTATTTATATATTAAGCCTCCCAGTCCCCTTATGCAGTAGGTATCAATGTACATCCATTTGACAGATGGAGTGGTTACAGCACAGCAGAGTAAAGTGACATGCTTGAGACCATGCAGAGTCCATTTTAGATACAGAGCCTAGGTAAATATGGAGACATCTAGATCCCATGAAGAGAGAAAGATTAGAAATTCTGTAGAAACAGATACCAGGAGTCCTCTAGCCATGAATTAACTCTTCCTGGTCACCTGCTTAGTGAACAGATAAAGGGCAAGCAATGTTTTTTTTATTTTTTCAGGGAAGGGTATATCAATATCCCTCATCCATCATAAGCTTCCCTATATCTTCCCAGATGCCCCTTCAGCTCATTTTCTCAGAAGTCTCTCTAATAGGGGTCACATTCTGCTAGGGCACCTCCTTGTGGCCATGTCTAGGTATTAGCTATTTTAAGTTCAGATGCTCTCACAGCCCCTGTCCAACACCTGCTCACACCATATCCTTTCTCAGTCTCCGGACTCTGTCTCTTTCTCTGGGTACCTCTACAGTGGAGTCTTAGGTTGACTTAAGGAAGGTTAAGTCAACCTTCAGACTCCTGCATCTACGTTGGGCTTTTATTAAATCGACTTAAGCGCTTCCTTAAGTCGACTTAATAATACCTCTTAAGGTCGACTTAACACTTAAGTCGACCTTATTAAGTCGACTTAAGCCACTGTAGACTTAAGCTAGTGTAGACCTTTTTAAGTCGACCTAATTGGCCTCAACGCACCACTCCTCCGTCGACCTAGCATCTGCCAGTGTGGACGCAGGCAGTCGACAGAAGTTTTCGATGTGGACTCTCTAAGTCGACTTAACAAGGTCGACTTTAAGTTGACTTAAAGTTGACCTTGTCAGATCGACTTAACAGAGCCTCCAGGGTAGACATTCCCGTTGTGACTCAGCCTTCCAACCAGGTCACTGTATAGTCCTTCCAGAGCTTCCAAGTCCTACCAGATCAGCTGTCCACATGCCATTAGAGATAGTCTTCCATCCCAAGACTAAGTCCTGTACCATTCTCCCAAGGGCTGGTGGAGAAACCCAGGCCTGTCCACTACTCCAGGTTCTAATCTAGGGACAATGTGTAGCAGCTATGGTCAGCTTACTCCCAGACCCTGTTGCTATTTACCTAGACTCCTTCCTACTCCTCCTATTTTATCTTCTGGGTTTACCAGTCCAAATGCTCACCTTCCAGGGAGTAACCACAGACTACATCTCTTACCAACCACTGCTGATTTCAGCTTGCTAACTTTAGGGCAGGTCAACGCTGCCTGCCCTTTTCAGCTGCAATTGAACATAGATAGCCAAGTTGCCTAAAATAACTTGTGTATCAACATTTGGCATCTCTTCTCCCTGCACGTGCACTGTGCTGGTTCGAAGGGAGGGGCCCTTCCTTCAAACCAGCATTACCTGGTTGCTGGGGTAATGTTGTAGGATTGAACTTGCTGATTGGCTGTGTGGGTCTACACCAGAGGCAGGCAAACGAAAGCCTACGAGCCACCTGTCCTCTGGCCCATCAGCTCAGAGCCACTCCTGCCATGGCCAGAGCACCACTGCCACCTCTCTCTCCCTCCCCCTCCCAAGTCCAGTGGTGCCTCGCGCCACGTCCAGAACACTGCCGCTGCTCCCTCACCCTCCCAACTCAGCTGCAGCTGGAAGGGAGGCAGAGCGGAGGCAGCGCTCTGGTCCCAGCGCGAGCTGCTGCTGGACTGGGATGGGGAGGGAGAGTAGTAGCAGCGCTCTGGACATGGTGTGAGCCACCACTGAAGCTGGAAGGAAGGAGAGGGGGTGTTGTGGCCCACTATGAGTGGCCATACAGCACATGTGGCCCTCAGGCCAAAAAAATTCCCCGCCCCTGGTCTACATAGACCCAAGCAGTCAATCAGGAAATTCAAATTGACGGTGGTGAATTTGCTACCATCAGTGAGGACCTGGCCTTATACAAGCTCAACCTACTTCTGCCCAGCTGGACTTCATCATTAATTAGGTTTTCAGGCCCTGGCTGTCCTCCAGGTGCAGCAGATCAGGTTAGTTGTCCTAATAACCAGCTTTGCCTCATGGGGTTGACATTCCACCACAGTCTTTTCATTTTGCCTTTCTTCTCTTAAAGTCAACATTGATTTAAATTAAAATCCCTTTGCACTGAGAACAATTCCCTCTACTTTGTAAGAGATTGATGAAACCTGAGCCAAAATTTAAGGGTTGTAAAAACAAGACAAAAATGTATTAATAAAATCTCTTCTTTAAAATCTTGATGGAAACAGCGCTAAGCCTTGTTTTGTTAAATCAGTTCACATGGCTGTTCATTATCTGACAAAGTGGATTGAGGCCCTTGAAAGCTTGGGCCCGAAGAAAGTTGTTAGTCTTTAAGGTGCCACAGGACTCTCATTGTTTTGCTGTACACAGACTAACACAGTTACCCCTCTGGAAATTGTCACCATGCTAGAGGTATCAAGGGTAACAAGAAAAAATTCTACAAATACATTAGAAGCAAAAGGAAGACCAAGGACAGGGTAGCCAGTTACTCGATGCGGGAAGGCAGGATAAGAAAATGTGGAAGTGGCAGAAGTGCTAAAGTGCTAATTTTTGTTTCAGTTTTTACCAAAAAGTTTGGTAGCTATTGGACATCTAACATAGTGAATGCTAATGAAAATGAGGTAAGATATGAGAACTATTAAAAATGACTTATAGAAGTCAGACATCTGCAAATCACCAGAGTGTGATGAAATGCATATCTTTATCAATTATTTCAATAATGACAGAGAGTAGACGTATAACGGTTGCAGATGATACTAAACTGGTAAGGGTTTGAAGGATAGGATTAAAATTCAGAATGATCTGGATAAGCTGGCAAAACGGTCTAAAGTAAATAGAGTGAAATTCAGTTAGGACAAATGCAATGCGTCTACTTAGGAAGGAAAAATGAATTGCACACATAGAAAATGGGAAATGACTGCCTAGAAAAGGAATACTGCAGAAAGAGATCTGGAGGTCATAGCTAAAAATGAGTCAAAAGTGTAACACTGTTGCAAAAAAAAAAAAAAAGCAAACCATTTCAGAATATATCTGTAGGAGTGTTGTAAGCAAGACACAAGAAATAATTCTTCCATGCTACTCCACACTGATAAGATCACAACAGCAGTATTGCGTCCAGTTCTGGGTGCCACATTTCTGGAAAGATGTGGATAAATTGGAGGAAGTCCAGAAAAGAGCAACAAAGGTGATTAAAGGTCTAGAAAACATGACCTGTGAGGAAAGATTGAAAAAACTAGGTTTATTTAATCTAGAGAAGTGAAGATTGAGGGGGTCATGACTTTGTTCAGGTATAGAAAAGGTTGTTACAAGGAGCAAGAAAAATTGTTCTCTTAACCTCTAAGGGTAGGACAAGAAGCAATGGACTTAAATTGCATTAAAGGTTTAGGTTGGATATTAGAGAAAAACTTTCTAGATGTCAGGGTAGTTAATACTGAAATAAATTGCCTAGGGACACTGTGGAATCTCCATCAGTGGAGATTTTTAAGAGAAGGTTGGAGAAACCATTGTCAGGGATAGTCTAGATCAGTGGTTCTCAACCACTGTGTCGGGACATATTACTGGGTCACAACACAGCAGTAACTGAGTTGGGGAGATGGCTGGATTCGGCCTGGTGGGGGGTGGGCTGATGCATCCTGTAATGTTGCAATATGCCGCCGAGAGTGTCACCACCCGCAAATGGTTAAGAACCATGGACTAGATAATACATAGTCCTGCCATAAGTGCGAAGGACTGATCTACATGAACTCTCACGGTCCCTTCCAGTCCTACAGTTCTATGATTCTGTCAAGGGGATAAGAGTTCACTGGAACTGATCCAGCAGAAAGCGTGGTCTGAATGAAACATCTACATCTTTCAGTTTTAATAATATAAGTTGCTACTAGTTACTGATATAACCAGTTTTAGGGGAAGTATCTCTTTAAGATGAAATCCACTAACATATTTAACTCTTCCGGCATAGCCAGGCATCCTCAATAATAGGAATGATGCAGACGTAGGCTTGCTTCCATTTCTCCAGCTTGCACTAATCTTCAGAGCCCATCTGAGGAAGGATACAGCTCCCCATAAAAAGTCTCTTTGAGTCCAAATTACGGTAACACATTTACCCAGAGCATCATGGGATGTAAATAGAAACACAGTGGCTGTAAACAACAAAAAAGGTGAGTGGAAAGTTAGCGTGCTGCTGAACATCTGTTGTTTATATTATCTGTCTGTTTGTCTTCTGTTCATGGCCAGTATCTGTAATAAGCACATTCAGCTGAGCTCTTGTCATCAGTCCAAAAATATAGGTTTGTACAAGCTAAATACAAACCAACTTATGGGTATCAGGTTAACCTCCTACTGTGCCTGCTACACATACCCTGAGCGGAGGGCCAAGTATTCAGAAATTTGGAACTATGTCAGTGGACTTGGCCCCACCATATAGGTCAACTAGGCAGTTACATAGGGGACCAGGCTTTAAGGGATGTCAAATTAGATGGAAGTGAATTTTTTTTGCTATTTAAAAACTATAATATGTTATCTCTTATAAATGAAAGTATCGCACTCTGATGGGGGTGCAAAAGTCATAGTTCGCCTGGAGTGTCAAAAACCTTTGGGCCAGCCCCAGCTGGGACAGCGCAGAGGTCTTCTGGGTGCACATTAACTCTTCTAGATATTTGTCCAGTTTTATACCAGGCTACATAAAAAATACCAACAAAGAAAGTACAAACTAAAATTTCATACAGGCAGTGACTTGTTTATACTGCTCTATATACCACACCAGTGTTTCTCAACCTGAGGGGAAGGGCTCACGATTTAGTTTATAATTATATAGTAAAAAGGAGGAAGTATGCAATTTTTCAGTAATAGCATGCTATGACCCTTTTATATTTTTAGGTCTGATTTTGTAAGCCAGTAGTTTTTAAGTGAGCTAAAACTTGGAGAATGCAAGACAAATCAGCCTCCTGAAAGGGGTACAGTTGTCTGGAAAGGTTGAGAGCCACAGGCCTACTAAGCCACATGGCTACTGTGCATGAAAAATGTGCAGTTGCATGAGTAGAAGAGATGACTGCATGTGCAACTGCATATTTCGCAAGCATTGTTAAGCTGTGTTGCATGCAGAGCTCCAGGCAGCTGCCAGAATTTTAAGCACTATGTTGTCTCAGTTAAGTTTAACTGTTAGATCCTACAAGGATGCTCCCAGGGTTGCTGCCACGGGTAGAAATAAACTGATGGGAGCAGTAATAGAAAATCTGGGATACAAAAGCCTAGGGTAGAAAAGGCCAAAGTAGGGAAGCAAAGGTGCCCATCCTTTAATCCAGATCATATAGAATGTCCTGATTTTCAACAGCAGAGCCTTAAGTTGAGTGTATGCTAAATACATACCTTTACTTTCACAGCACATGGCTTCATATGCAAAGTAAGGAAAATTTTTAAAATATAAAAAATGTGCAAAATAAGCAGCTGTGTACTTAAAAGTATTGTTTGATTATGTGGGGTTTTCGGGGGGAGAGGAGCCAAGATTTATGAAATACAACATACAATTAGGCATTTTCAAAAAGTGCTCTAAAAATATCAGAGGCACAACTTTCCATGGTGATTTTTGGCGGTCCACATTTTTATGACTAGGATTTTGGGTGCAAAAAATGCATTTTAATTTTGAATACAAGCGGCTTTTTTGCATGCAAATTGATATGTATATCTGATGCCGGCCCAAATGGAATTTTTAGCACAACATACAGTCGGAGCGTTCATACAGTCACATGACTTCCATTTTAAGACCTTTCTTGAGACCCCTTTAGTTCCAATGGGTCAAATTCAATCCTTATTTAATCAGGCACAACTATATTGACTACAGTGCTTACACCAGAGCTGAATTTGGGCCAATGCCATAAGACATCAGCAGGCACAAGAAGTTTAGTTTGCTAGTTAGGCTGGAGATAAAGCTGAATGAAGATTTCTACTAGGTTAGAGGTTTATTACAGCAGTGGGTGGGTGAGGTTCTGTGGCTCCTTAATGTTTAGGAATTTGCCAGGTGATATGGTTCCAGGGAGTAAACTGATGAGCCATTAAGGATACAATAGTTGTATTCTTTATGTCCTCAATGGCTCATCAGGGATAGTCCCTGGGACCATTCTACCTGGAAAATTCCTAAACATTAAGAAGACAGTGGTTGTTCACACCCTCCGTCTAAGACATTTCTCCAGAAGGACACAAGTTAAAGTATGGATATAACATCAAATTCTTAACTTCTAATCAAAATAGAATTCCTAGACATAAACTATATAATCATTCCCAGCAAATTACTACCTTTCTATTGATACCAAACATGACATAGTTCCTATGGATTATAGCATTTATGAGATAGCCATAGAAAATAATATCATAAATGCTTCCCTAAATCCAGACAGTGTCACACACAGGGCTCTGCCCTGCCAGGGTCCCTGTCCCCCTTTGCCCCATTGTACACAGGGGGTGCTTCCCCCCCCGCCACCGTGGACCTGCCCAAGGTCCTCTTAGCCCCACAAAGTCGACCTAGAGCATCCAGTGTGGACGCTCTAGGTCAACTTTGTAAGTTCCCCTTTAAGTCGACTTTAATGTTAAGTGTAGACGCACTAAGTCGGCTTAACTAAGTTAAGTCGACTTAGTTAAAGTCGGCTTAAAAGTGCAAGTGTAGACATAGCCTAGGAGCCTTTAACAGACCTAACTGAGGGGAATACTACAGAGTTATAGCAGTAAGTGTAAAAATAAATAATGCAGGAGCTCTAGGTAAAATGTGATTGGACTCTATGATTAAACATCCCAAAAAATAGCCCTGTAGAACTGACATTATGGGAAATCTGTGAAGTGAAGCAATCAAAAGTCAGGAAACTCCAAAAGTTTTCTCCAGCAGTAATAACTGGTGCACAACAGCAACAGAACGGGTTGGAAAATGCTGATTATTTTTTCCAGAAAACTTTTGGTTAAAAAAAATCTTTTTTAAAATTTCCCTTAAAAACTTGTGTTTTCTCAATGACCACAAAACAACAACTACAGAACCAAGCAAACAAAATGGGAGAAAAGTCCGTTTTCAAAAACCATTTTTTTTTACCAATTCTCCAATCTTTTTACCAAAATATTTCAATTTGGGGGTTCTGTTATGTCACTGAGTTGGAAATTTTTGTCCAAAGTGTAAATTTACCTCAACAAAATTTGCATATCGGTCAAAAAGCTATTTTCCATGAAAATGATTTGATGGAAAAAAATTCAACCAGATCTAACTAATAACACAGGGCGCGTCTACACTTACAAGTTAGATCAACTTAAGGAGGCTTAAGTCGACCTAAACTACTCCGTGTCTACACTGGGCTTTCCTTAAGTCGAGTTAAGCATTTCCTTAAGTCAACTTAAGAAAAAGTTAAGATGAGTTAATAACCCCTCGTTTTAGGTCAATTTAACGCTTAAGTCGACCTTATTAGGTTGACTTAAACCAGTGTGGATGGGGATTAGCACCTAATCGACCTTATTAAGTCAACTTAATAAAGTCGACTTAACTTTTCTAGTGTAGACATAGCCACAAAGAGTAAGATCCAATGTTTATCAAGTGTTCCTTGCAATAAACAACTATCTAGGTAAACCAGGTTATCCAACGGTCCAGGGGATAGCCTGAAGCTTTGGGTAATCAGGGGTTTGGGTAATTGAGAGCCAGGCCATTGCTAGTGGGTGACAGCCCCGAGCCCTGCAGTTCAGTGGGCCCCATGCAGTCACACCTCTAATTATCTGTATTGGTGGCAGCGGTGGCATGCAAGGCTAGGAGTGGGTGGGCAGCTACAGCACGAAGGCAGGATCAGGCCTGGTGCATGGGAGGAAACCAAAGAGGGCAGGACCAGCACCAGGGCTGAGGCTGGGATTGGGTGGGGCCTGGCGGGGGGAGGCACAGGATGGGAGAGGAGGGGCACGGGACAGTGTGAGACTGCAGGGGAGGGCAGCCAGTGTGAGGTCAGGTCCGCATGAGACCAGAAGGGCAGCGTGAGAGGTTGGGTCAATGAGGCCAGGTGGGCAACACCAGCATGTGACTGTGCTGCTGGTATAAGGTGGGAGGGCGCAGGGCAGGGGGAAGCATGTGAGACTGAAATTGGGGTCGGGGGGTCGCAAGTCCTGGAAAGGGGTCGGGGGTGGTACAAGCCAACGCCAGGATCGGGGCCAGGTGGGGACTTGAACAGGCCAATTTGCCCTGGGCCCAGCCCACCCCTAGAGACAGCCCTGATTGGGAGCTCTAATCCTGTTGAACTCCTAGGGCCACGTTTCTCTCCTAGGGTGGCCAGGTGGCCAGTTTTTTACTGGAAAACACGGTTGAAACAGGAACCTTACAGTGTCCGGTCAGTAGTCTGACCAGATACTCAAAGTCCAGATACTGCAGCCATGGGCGGTGAAGAGTCATCAACCACACCAGCCCCATCTCAGCCAAGGCTGCCGCCGACCTGTGTTGGGCAGCTGAAGCTCTGAACCCTAGCTCCAGAGGCAAGTCCCTCCCGACCTGAGCAGGGAGGAAAGGAGCAAATGACGGAGCAGAGCGGGTAAGAGGAATGAATGGGCGCGGGACCTTGGGGGAAGGGGTGGCTCCTCAGAGGCAAAGGCAGCTCAGGGGCAGAGCCTGGGGGAGGGAGGAGAAGAGGTGAGGTGGGAGAGGTGGCAAAGTCGGCCACCTTAAAAGAGGCCCATTCACGCTGCTGTGGTGGTGTGAATGGCCCGTCATGTGCACTGCATCCTCCAATTCCGAAAAATTCAGGTTAAACTCCAGTGTTGTACTCCTGGACACAGGGAGAGCCCCTAGAGCAGGGGTGCCAAACTGCAAGTCGGGATCCAACTGTGGCTCTTTTATATTTAAAGTGCGGCTTGTGCACTCACCCCTATTTTCTCTCTACCAGATCAGGGTGGGGAACTCGGAGCTTCAGCCCTGGGGCAAGGTGGTGGGGCTCAGGGCTTCCGCCCTGCGGGAGGCATCTGCTGGGGCTTCAGCACTGCAGGAAGGGGCTGGGGAGGGTGTTTAGGGCTTCTGCTTTCATTTAATAAATACACAAAGCTTCCAGCCTGCATGATTGTGGAGAAAAGCTGGAAAATGTGACCCTCCTGTAGCCCGCAAGTTCAAAAGCGAGGAGGCAAAGAAAAACAACCTATTTTTTAATCTCATGTTTTTAAGCCAATCTCGTGATTTTTGTTAAGGGCCTGGATGCTGTTTGGTGAATGTTTCAGGTTGGCAATACTGTGATTGAGTAGATCACATGACTCACAATGGACATAGTGTCTCACTGTCTAAAGCACATGCAGCCCCTTTCATAGAGATCATGGCTGAGAAAACAATCACCTGATGCCTAAGGCCACCAACATAGCCTGTCACATGCCACATCAGGTCCATTCAATGAAAGTTATGCGCACTGAGTTTTCACCTTGCTCTCTGGTAGTGCAGCAGGAGATCTTGCTAAAAGCCATGGCAGCACTCAACCCTGACCTATGCCTACACAATAAGAGTCTCTCTCCTCTTGAGATCCCTACATTCCTCTGTGCAAGATTAATGACGTTTTCAGAGGAAAGAAATGGGTACATTCCATTGTCATTGCACCACTTCCCTCCCCCAGGAGCTCCATATAGGAACAAGAACATGTAAAAGCTGTGCAGACTGGCTGCAAAGGTGAGCACCTAGTGCAGCTTCAGATCTCTTACTGACAAAGTGCAAATCCTGGCTGGGAGCCTCCCACCCTATGTTACCCCTCAAGAAAGAGTGAGCTAAGCCCTCTGGTGAATGGATTTTGCTGTGCATTTTGGTCTTTGGATGTTTCTAAGCAAAGCAATTGGCATGAAACAGCGAAACCTGCATGGAAAGTCTTTACAGCCCTCAGACTGATTTTTCTGACCTAGGGGCTGCATTGTAGGCCAGTAACAGTCCTTCATTTTTATTTGCCCAGCCAGAAGCACTTGTCTTTCATCACCCCTCTGTGTAATCGTGTGTGTAACGAGTGAGCATGTAATCTGGAAACTTGCATGCTGTTCACTCAAGTATTGTATTGGCTCTAAGCCTGAGGGACTTTGTAAGATATGAAAGATCGACTTCAAGCTTTACCTAGATTAGAGGAAGACTCTCGTGGCTTGCCAAGCAGGGTGGCTTGCTGGAGCACATCCACCCGCAGGCACATCTTGCCTCTTGAAGGGAAAATCTGCTAATTGGTTAAATCCATTCTAGTATCTGGCTCCACACTGCCAGACACAACACAATCAACTGTTCATTTTGTGAGTGCAAAGACATGGGGAAATCAGGAGATAGGGGGCGGGGGAGGGAGAGGAGGGTTTAATTTATTTATTGCTATCTGATCATTGCAAAGATACAAACGGGACCCAGAAGGAGCAAAGCTTTTAACAGTCTTCTCTTTCATGTATCTGTGTTGGCCGTATAAAGCAATTCTCCTGTTGTAGGAGTTGGGTAACACCTACTGACTTCCTCCTACTGTAAGATAATAGGTCCCCCTGTATGTTTCACCATGGAAACAATGCTTTAGAGGAGTCTAATCTAGTGTCACAAACAAGGAGTCCTGTGGCACTTTTAAAGACTAACAAATTTATTTATCGCATGAGCTTTCTTGAGAGAAAATCCCACTTTCTCCCCGAAAGCTCATGCGATAAATAAATTTGTTAGTTTTAAAAAGTGCCACAGGACTCCTTGTTTGTTTTCCTGACTTAGTCTAACGTGGCTACCCCTTTGGAACTAATCTAGTATCAGTTACATATGTCTGGAAGAGTCAGACATTAATATCCATCCGCTCCATATGGCATAATAGCCCAGAACCATTAAATCCACTCTATATCCACATATTTCTAATGGATTTATTTAAGTGATGACAAAGAATGGTGACTGCAGAATTAGTATTAGGTGAACCTCAAAAAGTTCAGACTTGGGATTCCATTTGGATAAGCACCCAAAAGTTTGACTGCTTATCAAAACTCAATGTGGCTGAAGAATTTGGTGGGGAGAACAGGCTGACTTTCTATATTATTGACACTTTCTGTTTCCAGGTACAATTGACCCATACTGCAAAGTTTGGCCTTTGAACTGTACTTTGAAGGTATTCAGTAAAAGCTAGCCCAGATATTGGTATAAATATTTACTATTATTGTTATTATTAATTATTATTATTGTGTTTGCTCATAGACACCTCAGTCAACTCAAGACTCACTGTGCTCAACACCTAGGTGCTGTACAAATGAATAATCCATGTCCCAAAGGCGTTACAAAATAGAATTTAAGATTTTCTGAACCTAAAATCTGATTTTTTTGTTCAGTGTGGATTAATAAAAATATTTTCTTCATTACCTCATTATCTCCTCAAGCTCCCAACAGGTACAAAGGATCCTCCTTCCCTCCCAAGACCAAACTACCTAAGTCTCTCCTTCTCTAGCTACATCCAGTGCTGATTTTGTTCTAAGTCACCAGCATGGCAGGTGCTGGACTCCGGACTGTTTACAGCTGCTAACAGCACCCTCTCACAGGCAGATTTTCCAAAGTGGTCAGCACTCAGGAGTTCCCATTGTGACACTTGCAACCAGATATCCAAGAAGCCTTGGCATCCCCAGTGCTGAGCTCTTTTGAAAATCGAGGCATTTGTTTTGGTGCCTGAACGGCCAGATATGCAGCTGAATCTAGGCTTCAACCTTCATTTTTGTTAACCATTTTTTGCTGGCTGGGCCTCTCATGATTCAAAGAAACTTCTCTTCCAATCTATCTTATTTTATTTTAATTATTTTAGCTGAACTGCTGTTTTATTTTTCCTGTATTGACCATGGTGTCCTGTTCAATAGGCCTTATCTATTGTTTGACTGTACTTGACCTTGTTTCTCTTATGTCGGAGGCTGTCACTAGATCATGCTCCCCTGCTCAGCATAACTGTATTTAGGAACTGATATTGGTGTAAGTATCATAGTTTATTTTGAAGTCCTTTAGCCTGGTCCCTTGTTACACTCCTTGGTTTTTTTATGCATGTTGTCCATATTCAGATTCCACCTTTAACCTTCATCTGTCTGTTTCTGGCCTGGCTGTGTCTCCATGAGATGCTGTGTGAGATTGCTTCACATCATGTTTCTCTTGTGCTGGGTTCTACTCAGCTGCCTTCCTCCACTCTAGAGTGACAATATTGCTGATCAAAAAAAGGACACAATTGTTTCCTCCCATCCACTTGATACTTTGCTGTATTTAGCTTCCTGTGTCCCCTTACTGACTCCTTCCCCTATCTGTTTGGGTCACATTTTTTTATCCTGTTCCTTATACACTCTACAACTTTGTCATCCTTTCTTTTCCCCCTTCCTCCATCTCCAAATCTTGCTCCTCTTCCTTGTCAAGACTGAGATTTGCCCTGAATCAAGGCACCAGGGCGAAGTGATAAGCTGCATAGGTGTGGTTTTTGTGTTTTGGTAGATGCTTCAACTGTGGCAACGAAACATAGCTACTATGGGTAGCCAACGCCTTTGAATATGAGCTGGTCCTTCAGGTAGCTTGGGCCATTCCTCTGGAATCTATATGGCCAAAAAAAATTGGTGAACTACCCTAAAATCATTCTCTTCACTAATTATGGGGGTGATGCTTTCTACTACAATTGAATTGAAATATGCATTTTTATTATTTGAATTAGAGTACTGCCTAGGGCTTAACCAGGAATGTGGCCACAGTGTGCTAAGCACTGCACAAATACAGAGTAGTAGATGGTCTCTTACCGGAAGACCTTATAATCTAAATAAACAGGTAGATAGGTAGTGATACAACATACCAGCAGAGTCATAGTGTGCAGCATAGTCAACCCAACCATTCATAAATCATGAGTCGAATACTGGCACCTTTTTGGATGACCCCAGTGCCCAGCGGGAGGGGGGAGGCGGGTGTCAGCAGGGAAAAAGAGCGTACCACTGGAAGAAGAGGGGAGGCACAGGAAGCAGAGGGGTGGGAGAGCCATTTTTCAAATTTATTATCAAGATATGAAGACCAGTACCTTTTTCTTTTTTCTTTTACAAAAAAAGAGCATTGAATGTAACAAGACTCGAGAGAATCAGGAGAGCTGGCACCACTGTACTTGAAAATGTTATGTTAATTCCATGAGCTCTCATTGCTTTGAGCTGAGGTGGGGATGGACAGGATGGGGTTTGTTTTTAAAATTCATAGAGCGGGGTTTGGTTATGATAGGGATAGCTAGATGAAAAGGAAAAGCAAAAGAGAAGGAAAAGGATAATGAGAGTAGGGTAGGAAAGAACAGGAGAACATGGAAAGAAGGTACATACAGTGAGTCTGAAGTGGAGAGATTGTGACAGAGGAAATTAGAGCAAATAGTCAATGAGCATAAGGGAGAAAATGCCCGAAAGAAAAAAGGAGAAAGCAACCTGATTACATAACAATAAACTCATAGAAATGTAGGACTTGAAGGGACCTCAATAGATCATTTAGTCCAGTCACTTGTGCTCAAGGCAGGACTAACTGGACCATTCCTAACAGGTGTTTGTCTAACTTGTTCTTCAAAACCTACAATGACGGAGATTCCCAGCCTCTCTAAGTAATTTGTTGCAGTTCTTTACTGTGACAGTTACGAAGGTTTTCTTAATGTCCAATCTAAACATCCCTTGCTGTAATTTAAGCCCATTGCTTCCTGTCCTATCCTCAGATATTAAGGAGAATAATTTTTCATCCTCCTTCTTGTAACAGCCTTTTGTGTACTTGAAAACTGTTATCAAAATCCCCCTGCTCAGTCTTCTCTTCTCCAGACTAAACAGAACCACTTTTTTCAATCTTTCCTCAGAGGTCATGTTTTCTAGACCTTTAATCATTTTTGTTGCTTTCCTTTGTACATTCTCCAATATGTCCCTCTTTCCTGAAATGCAGCATCCAAAACAAGACACAATATTCCAGTTGAGGCCTAATCAGTGCAGAGTAGAAAGAAAGAATGAATTTTCATGCTTTTCATATAACACTCCTGCAGATACATACCAGACTGATGTTTCTTTTTTGTAACACTTAAACTGTTGACTCCTGTTTAATTTGTGATCCACTAAACCATCCACACCACCAGATCCTTTTCCACAGTACTCCTTCCTAGGCAGTCATTTCCATTTTGTATGTGTGCAATTAATTGTTCCTTCCTAAGTGGAGTACTTTGCATTTGTCCTTATTGAATTTCATCCTAGTTACTTTAGACTATTTCTGCAGGTTGTACGGTCCATTTTAAATTTTAATCCTATCCTCCAAAGTACTTACAACCCTTGGTCTTGTCCACAAATTTTATAAGAGTACTCTCATTATCTAAATCATTTATAAAGACAGTGAACACAACCAGGTTCAGGATTAATCCTTGGAACACCTCACTCAATCAGTGTCTTTTAGTCTCTGTTGAGGCTACATTTCATAGGCCTCAAACCCTAGACTGGCTGTGTCCAGACATTTGTTTCTTCCCCAAGCCCACAAAGCTCAGACGAGGGAAGATGCTGCATAGATTCTAGTCACGGTTGAGGGCAGGTATGTGTGGATTCAGGGCTGTCTTTGAGGGGGGCAGCCGGGGCAACAGCCCCAGGTCCCAGTGCTTCAGTGGGTCCCACGGGGCCGAGTGACACACAGTGTGTCTTCCAGTACAGCTCTCCTGGGCCACAGGCCCTAGAGGGCTGCACCTACGGTTACCAGAGACCAAAGCATGGAAAAGAGGACAGGGAAGTACGAAAAGGAGGACATGGAGAAAATGTAGCATTAATATAACTGTCGTTACCATGTTATGTCATGGAAAATGGGTACTGATTAATGAATGCATGGCAGCATGAAAAAAATGGAGATCAAGTTGAACAACAGAAATAGTTTTAGGGAGCACATTAACTGCCGGACGGATGACATGAAGGTAAAAAGGAGGACATCTGGTAACCCTGGCTGCACCAGAGGCCATATATAATTTACCTTCTAAAATGAGTAATGTTCAGAATTTTTACACCCAGTTCCTCTAACACCTGAAGGCATCAGTGACTTCCTCAAGTCTCTGAAATCAAATCCTTTTCTGCTCATTCAAAAATTATGTAGGAAAAACAGACACGGAATGAAACACCTACAGCTACTGCACCCCACACCTCCAGTCCCCTTTAGAAACCCCGAACCCAAGTCCTCTCTGGCCCGGGAACTCTCCAGGACCCCCGATCTCCACTGCCCGGCAGCTCCCTGCCCCCGGCTCGCTGGCGGCAATGCCTCAACCCTTCCGGTCACCCCCGGCTCCCGTTCCCCGACCCCCCAGTTCCCCATTAGCTTCCCAGCCCGCCCGGTCCCCGTTCCCCGGCCCCCAGTTTCCCATTGGCTCCCTGGCCCCCGTTCCCCAACCCCCCAGTTTCTCATCAGCTTCCCGGCTTGCCCGTCCCCCATCAGCTCCCCAGACCGCCCAGCCTTCCCGGTCCCAGCTCTCCAGCACTCACCCGCCCGGCCCCCGAGCTTACCTGGCCGGAGAGCTGTAGGGGCGTCCGGTGTTGGGCTGGCCAGGAGGCCGCTCCTGTCCTGAACTTGCTCTTTCGGAGCATGCTCAGGGTGGGAGATTTGAAAACTCCCCCGCCCGGCTGGCGGCCGCTGCTCCCAGCTGAGCTGCAGCCTGCCTGCAGGGCAGGGCAGAGCGGAACATGCGTTCCGCTGGACTTTTCTGGGTTCCTGGGCCCTGGAATAGATTCGGGGCTCAGGCTTTTCTACCCGGGACCGGCGCCCTGCCAGCCCGACGACAACGACGCCTCTGCAGAGCAACAGCACCACGTTGCTCAGCTCCTTCACCAATCATCTGCACACGGTGCAACGCCATTTCTGGTCGCGAGAGACGAGCACCGAGTGGTGGGATCGCATTGTTATGCAGCTGTGGGATGATGAGCAGTGGGTACAGAACTTTCGAATGTGGAAAGCAACCTTTCTGGAACTGTGTTCAGAGTTGGCCCCTGCCCTGCGACGTAAAGACACCAACATGAGGTCAGCCCTAACCGTGGAAAAGCGTGTTGCAATTGCTGTATGGAAGATGGCGACTCCCGACTGCTACCGGTCGGTTGCAAATCAGTTTGGAGTCGGGAGGTCCACCGTCGGATTAGCCCTCTCACAAATCTGCCAAGCCATCAATCACGTTCTGCTACGGAGGATGGTGACGTTGGGCAATGTTCGTGAGATTGTGGATGGCTTTGCTGCCATGGGATTCCCTAACTGCGGGGGATCCATAGACGGCACACATATCCCTATTTTGGCTCCAGACCATCTCGCGACCAAGTATATCAACAGGAAGGGCTACTTCTCCATGGTGCTGCAAGCACTCGTGGATCACAAGGGGCGTTTTACAGACATCAATGCTGGGTGCTTGGGAAAGATGCATGATGCCCGCATTTTCAGGAACACTGGTCTGTACCGGAATCTGCAAGAGGGATTCCCTGATCAAAAAATTACAGTGGGGGATGTGGAGATGCCCATAGTCATCCTCGGAGACCCAGCATACCCACTGATGCCATGGCTCATGAAGCCGTACACCGGGAACCTAGATCGCAGCAAGGAGCGGTTCAATTACAGATTGAGCCGCTGGAGAATGACTGTGGAGTATGCCTTCGGCCGTTTAAAAGGGCGCTGGTGATGTTTGTATGGGAGGCTGGACTTGGCGGAGGACAACATCCCTGCTGTGATTGCGTCGTGCTGTGTCCTTCATAACATTTGTGAAAGTAGGGGAGAAAAGTTTTCCCCGGGGTGGGCTATGGAGGCACAGCGCCTCGAGGAGGCATACGAACAGCCAGCCACTAGGAGTATTAGGGGGGCCCAAGGAGAAGCTGCTCGCATAAGGGAGGCACTCAGGGACCATTTCAATGATGCCCTCCCCTAGTTAACTTCCAGGACGCATCAGGTGCACCTTATGAGATTTTCAGTGTGTACAAATAAAGCCACTCTTCAAATTATTTTTCACTGTTTTTATTAAAACCTAAAGGGGGGGCTACAGGTGGCTGTAGCTGCGGGTCTCTAAAAGGTAGCTCTGGGGGGGACTGGATGTTGCAGTTTACCAGGGGGACAGGTGGCCTTCAAAGAAATTCTTTGAAGGACTACGGGGTGTGGGAGGCAGACACGGCTGAACTGTATGGAGTGGAGCCCGTACATTAATCGCCTGGGTCTGCAAAGCAATCATGCTCTTGAGCAGTTCTGTTTGCACCTTCATAATAATAAACAATAAAGTTGTTGCAGGACAAGCAAGCGTTATAACTGTAACGCTTTCCCCCGTCCACACAGCACTCCTTATAATGAAAAGGAGTGTTCACACGCTCTTTTGAATTTTCATTACAAGGAGCAGTGCATGGTGAGCACCTATCCCACCATGCACTGCTGCAGCCAGCCGTTGGGCTCGCAGCGGGGCTGCTTCCACCCCTCCACTCCAACAGGACTGCAGGGCTGCCCAGGCGGGGGAGTGTCCCTGGAGCTGCCCAGCCCTGCTGGAGCCCCACTGAGTGGGGCTGTTCTCCCAGGAATGGGGCTCAAGCCACAGGCTTGCGGCAGCTGGGCTTCCCCAGGGCTGGGGCTCTGAAGCCACCAGTGGCTTGAGCTGCTGAGAGCCCTGGCCCCGGGCAGGCAGCTCCCGAGCAGGTGGCTCGGAGCCGCCAGCCGGGTGGCCAGTCCCTGGGAGCCACCCAGGGTTCCTGGTGGCTCCAACAGCACTGGAGCACCTGTGGCAGGAGCTCTGCTACTTGTCAATTTCACTGCTCTGCTAAAGCAGTGAAATTGACAAGTTTGACACCTCCGGTGTCCCAGAGTGGCCTTGATTGGCACTCTGGGACATTTCCGGGGGCTGTCAAAAGTGCAAAGAGTGTACACACAGGCTCTACCGTGGAACAGCTGTTCCGTGGTAAGCCTAACCACGCTCATTTAGGTGGTTTACCTCTTGTGCGGCAAGAGGGCTGTTGCCATGCAGCAAGCAAGATTGTCGTGTGTACGCGCACAGCCTTATCGCGCGGGAAAGCTCCTTACTGCGTGATACGGCTGTAGTGTGTACAAGTCCTTAGGTGTAAACAAAGCACTTTGCTGGAAAGCATCTACATACAACTAATAGAGAAAAGTTAAGTGAGGACAGTTTACTGTAATGGCTCTACCAGAAAGTCATTAATAGGAGAAGGTCTTGCTCTGATAAATAGGCTGGGGGGGGGGGGGGGGGGTGGACAGGGCAAGGTATCAGAGAGGGCAAGAGAGCCTTTAACATCTCATTGGTCAGAACTGTATTTGGTAACCAAATAACTCATAGACTCCAAATGTGGATGGGCAAATTGTATGCTGTATATTAAATAAAATCTAATCATGTAACCTGCATATTAAAAACAGTGAAACCATGTAGGGATTTAGGCATGATGTCAGGGCCGTCCCTGGGGGGGCGGGGGGGCAAACGGGATGATCGCCCCAGGCCCTGCAGTTACGTGGGCCCCGCGCTGTCCTGCTCCCAGCAGAGCAGCGCGGGGCTCACGCTGCGGCCCCCCCACCATGGCCACTTCCTCCTGCGACCCTCCCCGCTGCCTTCGGCAGCAAGCCAAAGGCAGCTGGGCGAGGCAGGTCGGGAGCACTATGCCTGGCCCTTGGGAGGCCCTCCCCGCACCCAGGTTGGAGCAGGCAGTCCCAGGGGCAGAGCACTTGGGGGGAGCCTGGCCTCTGGGCCAGCCTGCCCCACACAGCCACATGTGGCCAGCTCTCCGCTGGCAGCCTCAGCCTCCCGGGCTGGGGCCGAGGCAGAGGCTGAGGCTGGAGCCGGCTTCCTGCGCCTACGGGCTCGGCAACGCAGGCCGGAGATGGCTCCCCCCACCAGTGGCCTCCCAGGCCGGGACTGGGGCTGAGGCCGGAGCTGGCTTCCTCCCCTGGCGGACGGGGCCAGAGCTGACTCCCCACACCTGCAGCCTCGGCATCCCGGCCCCCTCGCCGGTGGCCTCGGCCTCTGGGTCCAGCTCCCTGGGGGATGGAGCAGGCTGGTGGGCCTGCCGCGCTCCCCTGCAGCATGTGGGGGGCAGGGCCCCACATAGGCCTATTGGCCCAGGGCCCCACTCCCCCAAGGGACGGCCCTGCATGATGTAACCTGTTGCATTATGCATGCACCTGTTGCATAATCCATATTGTATTAGCATGTTAGAAAGTTATATATATCTTATGAACCCTGTATTCTGGGCTTACTTATACAGGTCCAGGTGATGTGTGGCTACTCTCTGCTAGGTTGGAGGTGTAAGGGGAACGAATAACCTGATTAAAGACACCCTCTACCCATTCTGTTCCTGAATGGGCCTGATCCTTGCAGGATGCAGTAGCATGCACTGCATGGAGTACAAAGGAAAGGAGTCACCTGACTGATGACTAAGGCATGGCTGGGGGAGGGGCAGGATCAAAAAAGGATTTGACGTTTATTTGGACAGTGAGAGCATCCAGACTGTAATTAGCTTTTAAATTTAATTAGCAATCAATTAATTAGGATGTTTTTTAAAATCCAAAAGTTTGATGGGGAGGGGGGGATATAATTCTTCATGCTTCAGAGCATAAGACGGCCTCTAAGTAATAGGGTAAGGAAGAAACATTCCTTCTGGGCAAGTTATTCCATAATTTCCAATTTGGTGTGTCCCTACATCTTCCTCTAAAGCATCTGGTGCTGGTCACTGATGGAGACACTATGCTGAACTGGAGGAAACAAGGATCAGATCCAGGATGGCAATTCATGTGTTTCTGTGCCATTTAGGACACCCCATTCTCTCATATTGTACATCACTTGGATACCAAGGTTATGGACAGCCACTGTAAAACCATAAAAAAGTAGATAAGTTAGCTTAGAAAGACAGACTCTCCTTTAGGCAGGGCCAAGGTCTTCCTGTGTTTTTTGTACAATGCAACATCAATGATTAATAAATAGTTTCTTAAATGTAGGTTTGAGGGGGGTGGGATAGGGATGCTGTTTAAATGCAAAGAAGAGAGGGTTTCCTTCCCCTTCCTTTCAGGACCTTTGAGCAATTTAGAACAGCAAATTCTGTTTCAGTGAAGAGCTAACAATATTAAAGGGCCAAAACACCTGCTATTACTGCTGAGTAAACTGGCCAAATCCTGAAGCGTTTAGTCAGTCTTTAATCAGGATCAACCCCCAAAGACTCTGTGGGAATGTTGCCTATGTGAGGACTAAGTTAAAAAGCAGAATGAGAGCTTCAGGATTTTGCCCATTAAGAGTTGCAGGGGGGTAGGTTTATGCCCATTGATGGCATAGCACCTCAGTCACCAATAGCTTAAATTCTACAGTAAAAATATTCACCGGAGTCAAGCTCTCTTAGACTATGTCTACACTTGTCAAAATAAGTCGACTTTGCTAAGTTGACTTAACAAAGTCAACTTTAAATCGACCTTGTTAAGTTGACTTAGCATGTGTACATTATAAATTTAGGTCGACTTAAAGTCAACCTTGCTGAATCAACTTAGAGGGTCTACACTTGATGCTTAAGTTGACTGGCAGGGGCTAGGTCGACCTGGGAGTGGTGCATGGTGGGAAGAGGGACATGTGGCACCCAAAAGGTGCCCCCCTTCCCCAGTCACCCCTTTAAAAGAGGAAGGGAGCTCAGCACCTTCCCCATTGTGCTTGGCTACATTGGGGATGAGCAGGTCAGGGACAGGAGCAGGGTGCAGAAGCAGGGTGGGCAGGGCTGTGTTCTGCCCTGTGGGTGGGCATGCCAGGCTCTGGCTGTGCCAGGCACCCTGGGAGGGAGCTCAGTGGGGTGCTCTGGAGGCCATTTAAGTCGATTGAGGGCTAATCCACGTCTACACTGGCTTAAGTCAACTTAATAAAGTCAATTTAAGTAGTAAGTCGACTTAAAACCAGGTCTTATTAAGTCGACTTAATTTTTCCTTAAGTTGACTTAAGGAGCGGCTTAAGTCGACTTAAGGAAAGACAAGTGTAGACGCAGAGTAAATTAAGTCAACTTAAGCCTCCTTAAGTCGACTTAATTTACAAGTGTAGGTGCACCCTTACAGAATATCCAGACTTCCCTGGGAAAGGTTCACAAAGGCACAGTTCAGCTGGAGAGTAGGGATAAAAAAACCAGTGCAATGATTTAAAAATAAACTGTGCAAGCTGGCAATCAACAGCCACCTTCAGAACTGATTCATTACATTATGTTAACCATGTGAGAGTAAATGCCAAATTCCATGCTTCAGGGCAGTACGATGTGGCCAGATGCCCGTCATGGAATGGAATGTAGGCAATAGACGCCAGGCATGAGAAGGTCCAGATATTTTCAAGCTATAAACCCTACTCCATGAATTCAGCCAGGAAGAACACCTGACTGAACACCTGTGGAGATCATCAGATGGTGGCTGGCTGTGAAGGAAACAATCCTGCTTGTTGTAATTTATTTTTATTCTGACCATCATTGGAAATCCAAAGAGCAGATCAATTTTCCTTAGCTGAAAGCTTCAAATGAAAGTAGTTATCTCTTAATTACAAGGTGAGCCTCGTGATCATTCTGTTAAAAATGTTATGCTGGATTTGTTTCACAGGAGCGCACATGTGGCTTCTGTTGACCTCTGTTTGCATTACACATCTCTGCCTATGGGACCATATGGCCTTTTCTCATCATGTTCCCCTGCTGTACCTTCATCTTCTAACAATAGACCCCTTATGGCCCATGAGTCTCAAACCTGGACCTGCAGGGTAGGGAGACCTTCATGATCCAATGCTACACCTGCTGGCTATCTAGCATCAGCTAGAACTGGGATGTCTCCTAGCCCAGTCCAGATAGAAGGCTCTGCCCCTGGGCCCTAGTTGCGGAATGCCAAAGTTCCCAATTGGCCTGCTACCCCTACTTAAGCCAAAAGGAGGACCAGAAATGTGTCTGTCCAACTGGGACCCACCCTGCTTTAGAGTCTGACTACTCACTCAGAAGTACTTGTTCTTATTTCTTGATAAGACTTAACCACCTGCCTTTCTGACTTGGCCTGATTCTCCTGTCAAAGGCCACAATTCATTTCCCAGTTCTGCTGTAAGACCCTATATTTACTAGAATAAACACCCTCACCTCTCCTCCACCAACCAACCCCAGCCAAATGGTGAGACAGAGAGGGTGAATCAGATCTTCAAACAGTACCGGTATATCACTTAGCACCAGGATGATTGCTCCTCACGTCTGTCATTTGTGGAGTTTGCATATAATAATGCAGATCATGCATCCATGGGTCAAAGCACCGTTTTTTAGCCAATTATTGGTACCTCCTCCAATTTCATCCAAAACGACCCATGGCTTCTTCTAATCTGACCAACTCAGAATGGGTACAGCAGATTTATCAGATCCAGAAGGACAACTATAAATGGTAAGCAGATTAGCACTATCAGCAGGATTCCACCTATTCAGTGAGACACAGCACCTTTGCATGGATAAACCGTCTCATAAGTTTGACTATCCATTTTTTATTTTTTGTCCCCCATCAAATCTGGTGACCAGATAATCAGGTAAATTTTGAGCTCCACCTACCTTAGAATCCACCCAGTGTTCAATGTGTCACTCCTAAAACTACAGTCAGAAAACTGATTTCCTCAGTGCATATATAGAGCCATGAGAAATACATCATTCACAAAGCCTTAGAGTCTAGACTTGGACTAGGTTGGCTCTGGTATCTAATTGACTGGTAACATACATGTGAGTTGATGGAGAATGTTGCTATAAGTCTTCTACGACAGCCATCCCCAGAAGCTTGGACCAGCATGGGCTGAAGGACATGCTTGGAGTGAAGGTGATGTCATGACCCACAGGTCTCAAATTCCAGGAATCCTCAAACTCCAATCGTTACCTGATAGCTTAAAAGCATCAGCTAGAACTGGGACTCCTTAAAACCCAGATCAGATAGACAGCTCCACTCCTGAATTCCACCTGCTGGAACACCAGTGCTCTGGATTGGCCTGCTATCCCTACTAAAGCTAGAAGGAGGAACAGGAAGTTGTCCATATGCAGGACACATAATGTTAATTACACGTGATATTTATGTCCCCGCTCTAAATGGAAGTGTTCTGGTGACCCAATATTTGAACAAGATGACTCAAATACAATTAAAGGAAGAAGTATTATTTTCTGCCACTTGCCAAGTCAGGAGTTGTTTCACTGGTAATACCTTTATGACAGGTTAGATCAGAAAAATATCTCCTTGGTTATAGCTACCTGCTGTGTACTCCATAATATTTGTAAACACATGGGGATAAGTTTCCCCTGGGTGGCACACAGAGGTGAATTGCTTTATATCTGACTATAAATAACCAGAGGTCAGAGCCACTAGAGAGGCACAAGGGCGGGGTGTTCGAATCAGGGAAGCCTTGAGGAACTATTTTGACAATGAGCACCAAGAAAGCATCTTTGTAAGCAGCACTGTGTCATGCGAGCCAACTTGCACTGTGTATCAATGTAAGCTGCAATCACTCTGTGCAAGAGACAAATATTTTTTTTTATCCTTCACAGAGTATGTCTTTATTTAATATCAATAACAGTGAAACCTGGATTATCCGGTCCTCAATTAACCGTACATTCGGTTAACCGGGATCGCGGAACCATGGGGGATCGGGTGGCCGCAGAAGCTCCCTCGGAGCTTCTGTGGCCACCCGAACCCCTGGACTGT
>ML685782.1:5123635-5138603 GCA_007922175.1 Pelusios castaneus
CTATCAGCAGGAGCTTCGATTATCCGTGCTTTTTGATTATCCGGCTCACGGGCGCCGGTCATTAACCCGGATAATCGAGGTTCTACTGTATTCACAACACACACAAACACCTGGACTAGAGGACACAAAGCCGTGAGGGGCATTGTGAACTATGTAAGTACAGCTATCATTCTGGAAGCTCTCTGAACAGGAGGAGTGAATGGGGTGCTGAGCTGGCTACAAGGAGGGGGGGCTCACATGAATTCAGTCTGGCACTGGAGGGGGGGCGAGGCCATCCTGGACCAGAGACTAGGGCTCCATGCTCCCGCCCCACACCTGGGCCAACTGTTCCACCCGTGGGGCAGGGCAGGTCAGCATATGGTCACTCAGATCTGGGAGTGAGGCGGCTGGTGTGCTGTGCATGGCCTGCATCACCAAACTCATTGTCCTCTAACTCGACCTCCTCATCCATGACTTCTTCGCCAAGTGAGTCTGGCATCTGCTGTCTCCAGGCCTGCAGAGGTATCCAGTGGATTTTTGGCAGTTGGAGGTGGGGATGCCGCTGACGATGGCTTCCAGCTCCTTATAGAAGCAGCAGGTCTTTGGCTCTGCACAGTTTGACTTTCTAGCTTTTTGGTATCCTTGATTTTTGCATGACATTGCAGCATGTCCTGCTCATAGCCCTCCTCCTCCATGCCACGAGAAATCAGACTGTAGATAGTGAAGTTCCTTTGGCTGGAACAGAACTGGGACGGGATAATCTTCTCTTCCCAAATGCCAATCAGATCCAGCAGCTCTGGTGTGTTCCAAATGAGGGAGCGTTTGGTGCCTGGAGCTGCCCCCCCATCAGCTGAGAAGATGCAGTGAGAGCTCTTCATGCTGACCAAGCAGGAAGTGGAATTTCAAAAATTTCAGGGACTTTGAAGGGGAAGATGGCTTCCCGGCAGCAGAGTTCACACTGATGGCCAGAGTGGTTAGGTTTGGCATTGTGGTACACTTCCTGGAGGCCATTTACCCAAGCGTGGTGTCCACAGGAAGGCTTTGTCGCTAAAAGTTTGGCGCCAAAAGCTCTGTCTCGTCAAGCTGATTTTAATTTGTCGCCAGTCCTGGGGAGTTGGTTCGGTGGAGCCAGGGTTTGCAGTAACACCACTGGTCTTTTAGTACTAAAAGCTGACTTTGGTTGACAAAAATCTATAGCACAGATCCCTAAGAGTTTTTCACAAGCCTATAGCAGAACCAGGTATTGAACACTCATAATGACCAATGACAACGCCAATGCCTAACTACTGCTGTGTCTACACTTGTAATTTTAAGTCGACTTAACTAAGTCGACTTTAAGTCGACTTAGTTAAATCGACTTAGTGAGTCTACACTTAAAATTAAAGTCGACTTTGGGGGGAACTTACAAAGTCAACCTAGACCGTCCACACTGGACGCCTAGGTTGACTTCTAGGGGCTAGGGGGACCTAGGGCAGGTCCACGGGGGCAGGGAGGACACCCCTTGCCCAGTGCCAAGGGGCTCAGCCTTTGCCCCATTGTACATAGGTACAATGGGGCAAAGGGGGACAGGGACCCTGGCAGGGCATAGGGGCAGGGTGGGCAGGGCTCAGCCCTGCCCTGTGGGGGGGCATGCCAGGCTCCCCCTGTGCCCCCCCCATCAGGGAGGGCATTGGTGTAGTCCTGGGGTAGCCCTAAGTCGACTTAGGGCTACCCCACGTCTACACTGGCTTAAGTCGAATTTAAAGGAGGTTTTATATTAAGTCAACTTTATTTTCCTTAAGTCGACTTAAGCAAGCTGCTTAAGTCAACTTAAGGAAGCCGTAGTGTAGACGCAGGGTAAATTAAGTCAACTTAATTACAAGTGTAGACGCCGCCTACAAGACTATCTTCTTCAGCAGAAAAAGCACATTGCGATGGCTCAGTATATATCCATAAAAGTCCATATCAAATTGTGTCTGAGCAGCCATTTTGAAGTGTGTGGCCTACATTTTGAGTAGAAATAGTACCTTCCTAGGAGTACTTCCTAGGTATTGTAATACCTAACACAAGAGTGCTCCAATGTGCTTGTTTTCCCAACAAAGGAATGAACACCTAGACAAGTGGGTTTGCTGCAGGGAGTGACCAGAGGAAAGGAAATTGGTTTCTCTAGTTTGTCATCAGAAGAGGACTGGGCCTTTAGCCACTTAACTGGGACTCTGACGCCAGTCAGGGGATCACAGGACAGAGAGCATACAAAGTTTATTGAAGGTCCAGATCTGTACCACTCTCCATCTTCAGGACTGTAGGAAGCAGAAGGATATATCTGGCTGATGCATGGACTGGTCCTAAAGGTTGAGCACAGACTCAGGGAGGAGAGCTTGTGTAGGTTTTTGTAGTTTTATCTAAAGTTCTGTAACTCGTATCTGCTTTGAGATAAAAGTTTTTGTGGGTTTAGAAGCTCCTGTGCAATGCCTATGTTCCTTATTTTATCTGCCAGGTGTCCCTAAAGAATTCAGCTAGAAACCAGAGTGTCCATGGTGGTGGAACTTGGGACCGAGGAAATGTGCCTAAGTAACTAGCAAGGACTCAGAGCACTGGTCTTTGAGCCTAGGGCAGTTGGACTGTGGAGTCCCAACAAGGAAGGATTTCAGGCAGTGTGTCTGCAACCTGGGCATGTGCCTCAAAGGCCCAGAGCTAGAGGCAGTTTCTAGTCCAGTGTTTCTCAACACCAAGGCCCCACCAACATAGTGCAGGTGTTCCATGACCCACTCCAACCCATCCCTGTCACGGGGCTTGAGTGAGGAAGCGCAAAGCTGGTGAGGATATAGCGACGAACATGGACACGTTAGACACGCCTGGGAGCTTTGCTGCAGCTGCAACATTTTAAATCTCCTGTCACTATTACCAGCTTTTTCAAAAACATTTTAATCGGGTGTTCCATATAAAGCAATTAACACTAAAAGTTGAGAAACGCTGTTCTAGGTGCTGCCCAGACCCAGAAGGCTTAGAAGCATGTGAGCACCAACACCTCTAAATTTGGGGGACTGGAGACAAAATTTACTTTTATAGTTAGCTGTGTTGTTCTGATCTGTGTACCCATAAGCAGCTGGGCTTGCTCCAATTACTGATGAAAGGCTACCCTTTAGCTCTGCAGTATTAAAATGGAATTTTGCTGTAGAAATCTAGCAATCTGTACTGCTCTCTTTACCACTTCATTCCCTTGTGGGTGTTGAGGGCTGGAAATACTGATTGAAACCACACTGTATTCCAGGGGCTTGGAATTCACAGCTGTCAGACGGTGGCCCATTATCAGTGACTATTTCTTTTAGATGCCAAAATGAGGGGAAAAAAATCTCATATAGCTTTTTTATGATCTTTTGACCTGCATGTTTAGTGAGAAGCGGAATATCTACAAATCCAAAAAATAGTCATTGAGTACCAGATAGATATGGCCCTTTGTTTGATCACAGGGCCACTGCTGGTCTTAAACAAGGCCTACCAGGTAATGTGGTGGACATGAGAGGGCCTGGGAGTCTTTCGGGTTATTCTGCAGGACTTGCATAGTTCCAGCTTTTTTGCTCCCACCCTTTACTGGGCCAGCACCTGACATTTGGGGTCACCCGTGACATTTTGTGAGGATTTCTGTATCCACCATGTTTCCTTTCCAGTATGTTATCCTGTGGGTCTATGACATGATTGCCATACATACTCAGATCTTCATCTTCAGAGAGTTTCCCCTCTCACCACAGAGAAATCACAAACTGGATGTGAGACCTCTGGATATGTAACTGGGACAGCCATGCCTTGGATCCAGTTTGCAGATGTGTATTAGCACCTGAGGCCATTTTAATGCACTCTAATTTCTGTGGCTGGCAGGCCATTCAAAGTGGTACCCAGGGCTACATAAACTCTGCATGATCAACAGGAATTCCTCCTAAAGTGCCAGTAACCAACGGGCACATGCTTGGTGCATATTCCGCAAGAGGTTCTCCTCTAATCATATACATCAGCAACCACTAGCATCCAAAGGTCACCCTGTCTGGTTCTGCATTATTTATCAGTGACTTGCCAAAGTTCACACAGTGAGTAACTGGAACAGCCAGGAATAGAATCTAGGTCTAATAACTCCTAGATATTCACAATCCACAGGACCTTAGCTGCCCCCCAGCTAATCAAAATAATAATTCAATATTTGAAAAGCCCACTGAAGAAACTAAATCAGTGCTGGCTCAAACCCATCTACATTTTCCAGTTTTGTTCCTTGCTCAATTGCCAGTAATGCTATGAAACAGCACTGGCCTGGCAAAGCAGAGCGAGTAGCTTGGCACAGTCAGCATTCTGTTTTGGAAAGGAAAATGTTTAAAGCTGTTTAAGAAGGTAAATCAGTAGGATTATAAAAACAGATCTGGCTTCTTTTTAATTAAAAAAAAAAAAAAAAGCTTGTAAGGAAATTTAAAAGCAGAGTTAGTGGGAATCAGCAAAACCAAACAAATCCAGCAGGAATTTTCAAAACAATTTCTGTTTCTCAGGCAGAAGACTAACCAATGTGCACCTTAAGGAAATGGATCTGTCCAAAACAAGAATGATCCGGGGCTGAAATAATAAAGATGATGAAAGGGGTTGTTGAAAGAGCTTGGGATACTGTACCTTTTGAAATGCAGTGAATTGATACTGGGATAGACAATCCTGGTTTGGTTTTTTGTTTATGTACAAGCTAGAACAAATTTAGGCCTAGAAATCTTCCCTGCACTTGGCATTCAATGACTGTTTAAACCCTACAAGTCAGATCCTGCACTGGTGCAAACTGGGAGACCTTTATGGGGGTTACACCAGTTTACACCAGATGGGATTGGTAGCAAAGGTTGGACTAATGCTTGAAAGCTATTTTCAGTTGATGGTGATTGGGTAGCTTATGTGAAGTGAGTCCTCAGCAATGACTTTGCTTTTAAGTGTCAATCAGACAGACGCAATGCACTGAAGTTACTAATACTGGCTATGTCTACACTTGTTAATTTAAGTCGACTTAGCATGTCCACACTTAAATTTTAAGTTGACTTAGAGGGGACCCTCCAAAACTGACCTAGAGCGTCCACACTGGACACCTAGGTCGACTTCTAGGGGCTAGGTGGACCTGGGACAGGTCCACAGTGGCAGGGGGGGCACCCCATGCCAAGTGCCAGGGGGCTCAGCCTTTGCCCTATTGTACCTTGGTACAATGGGGCAAAGGGGGACAGGGACCCTGGCAGGGCATAGGGGCAGGGTGCCCTGTGGGGGGGCATGCCAGGCTCTCCCTGTGCCCCCTGGCAGGGAGGGCAGTGGGGAAGCCCTGGAGGAACTACTCCATGTCTACCCTGGCTTAAGTCGACTTTCTAAAGTCAACTTAAGCAGAAAGTCGACTTAAAAGGAGGTTTTACAAAGTTGACTTAATTTTTCCTTATGTTGACTTAAGCAAAGTGTAGTGTAGACGCAGAGTAAATTAAGTCGATTTAAGCAAGCTTAAGTCGACTTAATCTACAAGTGTAGACGCACCCACTGTTATTACACCTTATCTACAGGGAGTCCTCCGTATACATCATTCTCACTGTGACTATTCTCTGACTAAATTATTTCTAAAGTACCTCTCACTATGGGCCTGAACCTTCAAAGAGGAGTTTCAATGGGAGTAAGGAACCTAAATGCTTTTGAGGACCTGGGCCTCAGTGCCTCCTGACACACTCAGCACCCTCAGGTTATGCTGACTTAAGTAACAGATGCGGGTGCTCAGCACTTTGGAGAGAACTGGCTGTGGTGTGCAGGATACATAAATCTTTTATAGGCCTGCCTATGCACAGCTGTCAGGTTGATTGTGCTATGCCCATTTCGGTTACTGCCATGGCCCCGCTTCCTGATTGGAACTCTGATTGCACACATTTTCATGCCAACTGGAATGCTTTTATTGCATTTGCTCTATACAGTATAGAACTCGAACCACAGTGGTATAACTGGGCAGCCTGGCTGGATATTTGGAAGCCAAGAATTTTTGTAAGTATTTTTTATTATGTATGAAGCAAAAATTTAGCTAGATATACTCAAATCATCCACAGAAACATACACAAACAAGCCATGCATATTCATTGCATGCCACCTCCAGTGAGGTAGGGAAGTGGGATCCACACAGGTAATTAGGCACCTCCCTCCTGAATTTAGGTGCCTAAGTCTTAGATAGGCACTTCAGTCCCAATTTTGGCTCCACTGAGAGCCACAAAGCTTCTGCTGTCCCCACTGACGCTTCCCTCTGGGTTTCTGTGTGCCTATCTTCCAACTAAACCCAAGTGATACACAATCTGGGGGAAGACAGGGCTTCAGCCTCCTAAACCCTGGTCTACTCGACCAATTTAGGTCAGAATAACTACATTGGTCAGGGGTGTGTAAAAACCAATTAACCCATGTAAACTTTAAGATCTGCTGTCAGCAGTTTGTTGCACATTGGCAACAAAGTGTTTATTTTATAATCATTTAAATAATATGCAATTGTAGTTTAAGCCCTTTTTAAGTTTCCATAAGGGATTTGGGATTCCAGGATTTTGTGCCTTGTTTATGATTTTTAGATTATATCATTGTAGGGATTATTAGTTACATCAATAAAAGATGTTTTCCTTTGGAAAGGGTACTATCTGTGTCAATTACTTTATCAGAAGATTACATCCATCTTCTGTTATTGTCTCCTTAGCAACACCAGTAATTTTTATCTCAGGAAGAACAGACTTAAGGGGAAATAGACAGGTGATTTTAGCAGCAGCCCAACATTCATTTTCCGGTATTACAAGTCAGCGCTACACATAATCACCAGGAGTACTCATGTTGATGCAAGGTGTGATGAAACATTGGCAGCTATCCCTGGGTACAACCTGTCACTGTTCAGAGTACTGTCTTTCGGGACATTTTGGCAATGCCTGGTGGAGAAGAAATGAGTGACGAAGGGTGATTGGGAGCAAGGATTCAACTTCCTAGCATCCAACTGTCTAAATTCCATAATTTTCTCTGATATTTTCCATGCATTTTTAAAAAATCCCATGGCCCCCTCATTGTCTGGCATTTCTGACAGAAGCATGCACCCTGCATAGCTCTGCACTATTCTCATAAGAATTGCAAACATGAGACACACGATCCACTGGTATTTAAGAGCTGAAAGAAGAACCTAATCAGCAGGGAACATGATCATTTCTTGGAGAAGAGGCTGTTGTGAGATATAGCAAGAACCACTTTAAGGTCCACTGAGCAGCTGCAGATGGTGGAGCACCACTTCTGGGCATGAGAAATGAATGTTGACTGGTGAGGTTGCATCATAAATATAGACTTTGGATGACAAGAAGTGGCTGCAGAACTTTTAGATACACAAGGCCACGTTCTTCCATCTGTGTGCTGAGCTTGCTCCAGACCTCCAGTGCAGGGACACCAAGTGAGAGCTGCACTCTCAGTGGAGAAGAAAATGAAGATTACACTGTGGAAACGTGCAGTACCAGGTTGCTACCTGTCAGTGAGAAATGGTTTTGGAGTTGGAAAATCCTCTGGACAAGGGCATTGTGCAGTGTCATTAATCAATTCCTGCTACATAGGAATGTGAATCTCAGCAACATGCAGAACAAAATGGATGGGTCTGCAGCTTTGGGGTTCCTGGTCTGCAATAGACACCATTCTGGTAGAAGACCATCTTGCCCCAGAGTACATCAACAGAAAGGGCTGCTTTGCATGGTTATGCAAGCGTTGGTGGATCACCGGGGACATCTCAGTGATATCATGTGGACTGTGCAGAGAAGGTGCATGATGCTCACATCTTTAAGAACAACGAACTCTTCAGAAAGCTACAAGTATGAATTTTCTTTCTTGATTGGTGGATTACCATTGGTGATCTTGAAATGCTAATAGTGACCCTAGGGGCTCCAGCCTAACCCTTGCTCTGCTGGCTTATGAAGCTATAAACCAGCCACCTCGATAGCACCAAGGAAAAAGCCGACAGCTGGCTCAGCAGGTGCAGAATGGCAATTACATGCAGTTTTGGTAGACTGAAGAGAGCCAAAATTGGATCTCAGTGAAAAAACATTCCCAGGATTCCGGCTGCCTTCTTCTGACGAAGAAGGATTTTCTCCCATGAAAGCTCATGCAATAAATAAATCTGTTAGTCTTTGAAAGTGCCACAGGACTCTGTTGTTTTTCTGCAATAGACTAACATGGCTCCCCCTTTGGAACATTACTGCTTATATCTGTGAACCAAAGGGGAAAAGTTGCCACTGGGGTGTAGACAGAGCAGCTGTCTGTTGAATTTGAACAGTCAGACACAAGGGCAATTAGAAGAGCTCAACATGGATCTATAAGACACAGGGAGGCTTGGAAAGAGCTCTTTAACAGTGAGCCACACTCATGTGTGGTAGTGCGCGGTGCTCTACCCGGCACTGCTGTTTTGGGGCCTGTGAGGAATTGTGCGGTGCTTAGTGTGCATCTATTTTGCGGTACTTGCTATACAGCTATGATTTTTACACTTTGTGACTGATTCTATGAGTTTTCACACTCTCCAGCAACAAGTGAATGAGGAATCAGAACTACTAGGCACTCTGCAGCATCTGTTTTGCACTAATAAAGTTTTTCCAAATAATAGAATTTTCCTCAGTAACAAAAGCAGTGCCCAGAAAAACCTGTGCAATTTAAAAACAAATACATCAAAAATATAATAAACTAATGGAACAGAATTTAACAAAGGGAAAAAACGCTTGTGTCTATTTTACCTACACATACAACCCTTCACAGGGCAGCATATGGGAAACTGTGGTTGTCTTTAATGTCCCCTGGGATGGAGCAGATGGGAAGGGAAGCAGCCCCTAATGCAATGTGGAACATTGAAGCGGTTGTAGGTGCTGTAATGGAGTTCTCCCTGGACTGCAAAGAGAGGCGAGAGTGGGATTGTTGAACCTGTAAATCCATAAGGGTGCGTCTACACTTACAACTTAGGTCAACTTAAGGAGGCTTAAGTCAACCTGAACTACTCCGCATACACACTGGGCTTTCCTTAAGTCGATTTAAGGAAAAGTTAAGTCGACTTAATAACACCTTGTTTCAGGTCGACTTAACGCTTATATTGACTTTATTAGGTCGACTTAAGCCAGTGTGGATGGGGATTAGCACCTAAATCGACCTTATTAAGTTGACTTAATAAGGTCGAAAAGGAGCTATGTCTACACTAGAAAAGTTAAGTCGACTTTTGTTAAGTCGATTTAATAAGGTCGACTTTAAGTCAACTTAAAGTCGACCTTATTAAGTCGACTTAATAAAGTCAACTTAACTTTTCTAGTGTAGACATAGTCTAAGAGTCTGCAGCAGCTGTGTTTGCTACCAGAGAAGCCCCCTTATGTCCTGATCCATCTCCTTCTCCTTTTTCTGCTGGAAATCCTGGGCCTTTCACCTGTCCAGTCTTTCTTCTCCAAGCTGGCTGCAGTGTC
The DNA here is from genome assembly GCA_007922175.1 of Pelusios castaneus. Taxonomy (NCBI): domain Eukaryota; kingdom Metazoa; phylum Chordata; order Testudines; family Pelomedusidae; genus Pelusios; species Pelusios castaneus. The sequence goes on from ML685782.1 coordinate 5,133,064, forward strand.
CATCCTCCAGGCCCTTTGCTCACAGTCTGATGCAGCACTGGCTTGCAGGACCTCACTGAACATATCATCTCAAGTCGTCTTTCTTCTACTTATCGGGCTCAGGCATTCCACCCCTCAAGCCTGTAATGGCAGTAGCTGCAGATAAAACACACAAAGGACCCATTGTCCATATAACTACAACAGAAAGTGGAGATTGAGAACTCCCTTCCCTTGGTCACTTAGGCTATTTCTACACTTGCAAGTTAGTTCGAATTAAGGAAGCTTAATTCGAACTAATTTAAGCCTTGGCCACACTAGGCTTTCATTAGTTCGAATTAAGGGCTTCCTTAATTCAAACTAATAAATTTGATTGCTTAATTTGAACTAACCCTTAATTTGAAATAGTTAGTTTGAATTAAGTCAATGTGGCCATTTTAGTTTGAACTAACTGCTTAGTTCGAACTAATCGGCAGATTTACCTTCATGCAACTGACTAATTCGAACTGAGCAAGTGCCCTGCATGGACATGGTGTGTGTGTGTGTGTGTGTGGTATTACATTAAAAATACAAGTCTTAGGTTTCCATCCAGGTTACATAAGAGCTAAAACAAGAAGTCCTAATGCTGCACCCACTTTACCAGCCATATGGGAAAGTAACTCATATTGATGTGCCCAGATGTCTGCTGCCCGAGATCCCTCTGCAGCAAAGACTTACATGCCTGCTTAACTTTATGCATTGTGAGCAGTCACATTGCAATCAGTCACATTATCAATGGCACTACTTGCACTGTATTAAATAAGCATGTGCACACATCTTTGCAAAACTGGGGTTCTAGTTAATTAGGTCTCTTTCAATGTAGTCAGATTAATAATGAAAGACCTTATCCTCTGCTGTGTTACTGAGAAGCTTCTGGGTGGTGCTGAGCATCCTCAGTTGCCACTGAAGTGACAGGATGTCCGGAGCACTAAGTACTTTGTAGAGGACCTTCAAGTTGATGGAAAGACTCCCGTTGACTCCAATTTGAGCTAGAATTTATATTTAAAACATCAGAAAAATAGAGATTACTGTGTATTAGATGCATGTTGTAGTGTGTGAGTTCCACTGTGGGAAGAAAGATGAGAGATGCTAACTTCCTATAACAAAACATTTATTTTTCTGAAACACTGTGGTTCAGTTACTGGAAAAACAATGACTTTCTTCGAACCTTAAAAGACTCACTACTGCCACTTCCTGGCTCTCGTTTCCTGCCTCCTTCTCTCCAGAGTCCTTACTCCCAATCACCAGGCTCTAGAAAAACAACAATTAAGCTAGCATTTGGATCCAAGCCATGGGTCAAACATTAGTGTCAGACAAGCAGAAGTCTCCAGATGTGTCTTTAGCCCTTATATCACTTAGTAATATATCATGGTAATTATGCTAGAGTTAAAGTGCAGAGGAAACAAGGAACACTTTTAAAGACTAAAATTTATTTATTGCATGAACTTTCGTGGGAGAAAATGTCACTTCATCAGATGCTTGAAGATGGAGAACTTACAAAACGGGAGGAAAATAAACGCAAGGGAGTGTAAGTCATAGGATCAGGTTAGACTGAATCTAAACAACTGCATTGATTTGCTGTAACAGTCTGACCTGATCCTGTGTCATACATTTCCCTGCATTTATTTTCCTCCCATTCTGTAAGTTCCCCATCTTCAAAGCGTCTGACGAAGTGGGATTTTCTCCCACAAAAGCTTATGCGATAAATAAATTGGTTAGTCTTTAAAAATGCCACAAGACTCCTTGTTTGTTTTGCTGAACTAGACTGACATGGCTCCCCCTTTGGAAGTGGGGAAGAAGGTACCTTTTATTCCAAGACCCTGTTCTCAGTGATAAATCACTGATCTTCAATCTGAAATTTCTCATGATTGTTCTTAGTAAAATTGTCATTGAGTTACTGAAGTGTAAAAAACCCCAGCATTTTATGCTGTAAGACATTTTTCAGGTATTCCCCCTTTCAATATGGGTAACTCTGGAGCAACTGCTTTTTAAAAGCTTTAACTGTAGCCTGATCTTGGAAGACTGAATTTGGACAGAATATGGAATGGGCTTTGGGCGCCTGAACCATTCACTAGTGGGCCAGAGGCTCAAACCCCAGTAGGACTAAGAGTAGTTGAAATTCATTATAGTCTATCTACTGTTAAGCGGCTTATGTGAGAAACATTAATGGCTTTAATCCAATTTAGTGGACTAGCCTCCGTATCATAAAATCCTACATGAATTGGTAGCCTCAGCAGAGTTACCCCGGATTGAAAGAGCTGCTGCCAAGTGTCATGCCACGGGTCTGCCTGCTGCAATGCCAGGAATGATGCAGGGTTTTCCCTGTGTTTGTATCTCCCGGCTGCTGTGTTGGATCCTGCCTGAGTCTGTCCCTCTTCAAGTCTTTTTTCTCAGTGTCCCATGCAGGCTTCCTGCTTGGCTGATCGCCACAGCACAGAATGGGACCACCAAGAGGAGAAGCAGAGACAACAGTAAAAAGCATCCTTTTCAGCTGCCTCACCAGTGGGCCTGCCCTTAGAAAGAACAAAGTGCCAGTGGGATTTTGGTGAGGGTCAGGTTCTGTGTGCCCCCTTCACATAGAATGGGAGGAAATTAAATGCAGGGGAGTGTATGACATAGGATCAGGTCAGGCTGTAACAGCAAATCAAAATAGGTGTTAGGATTCAAACACTGGAGAACAGCACTTAGAGGAAGGTGAGGTCAAATCACCTGTTGTAATGAGAGAAAAATCCGTAGTCCCTGTTTAACCCCAAGGCAACTGAGTTGAATTTGCATATAAGTTCGAGTTCTGCAGTTTCTCTTTGAAGCTGCAATTTGTTATTTATCTGTTTCAACACGGCTATTAGAAAGTCATCAGTGGAGTGAGCAGAGAGATTGAAATGCTCCCCTATTGGTTTTTGAGTGTTGCAATTTCTGATGTCAGATCTGTGTGCATTTATTCTTTTGTGCAGAGACTGTCCTGTTTATCCAATATATAAGGCAGAGGGGCATTTCTGGCACATGATGGCATAAATCACATTGGTGGATGGGCAGGTGAATGAGCCCTTGATAGAGTAGGTGGCTTGATTTGGTCCTGTGATGGTGTCTTCAGTGTAGATATGTGGGCAAAGTTGGCAGCATGGTCTGTTGCAGGGATATGTTCCTGCTTTAATGTTTCTGTTTGATCTGTAGTTGCTGGTGAGTATCTGTTTAAGGTTGGGGGACTGTCTGAAAGCAAGGAGAGGTCTGTCTCCCAAGGCTTGAGAGAGTGAGGGATCATCTTGTAGAATAGGCTGTAGATCTTTGACGATGTGTCGAAGAGGTCTGAGTTGGTGGTTGTAGGTGGCAACCAATGGAGTTCTGTTGTTTTTTTTTTCTTGGGCCTCTCTTGTAGCAGTTGACGTCTGGGTACCCATCTGGCTCTATCAATCTGTTTCTTCACTTCTGTGGGTGGGTACTGTAGTTTTAATATATTTGTGGCTTCCCTTTGGGCTCTCTCCAATTCTCCTCAAGTGCTGTGCCCAAGAACAGGACTTGGCACTCCAGCTGAGGCTCACCTGTGCTGAGTAGAACATGACAATTATTTCTTCTGTCTTACACATGACATTCCTGTTAATATACCCAGAATGGTATTCATCTTTTTTTTCAACTGCATCACATTGTTGGTTTCCATTCAGTTTGTGATCCATTCTAACATTCCTACTGTCTTGCTGGTGGTTCCCCATTTTAGAGTTGGGCATTCCATTTTTCCTTCCCAAGTGTAGTATTTTGCACTTGTCTTTACTGAATTTCATTTGTTGATTTCAGACCCAGTTCTCCAACTTGTGAAAGTGGTTCTGAATTCTAATGCTTTCCTCCAAAGTGCTTGTAACTCCTCCCAGGAATTTTTATAAGCATATTTTCCTCTACAGCATGCAAGTCACTTATACAAATAGACTAGTACTGGACCCAGGACTGGCCCACTAGATGCACCCTCTAAAATTGCACAGCAAACCACGGATAACTCTTTGAGTAGGGTCTTTTAACCAGTTGTGCACTCCCCTTATAATAATTTCATCTAGATCACGTTTCCCTCATTTGCTCATAGAAAGGCATGTGGGACTCTGTTAAGAGCCTTCCTCCGATCAAGATACATCACATCTACCACTTCTGTCTTAGCTACTAGGTCAGTGATTCATTGAAAACGAGCAGGTTTAATGTAATAAGCTGCAGCATGCCAGCTGCCCGGGAGTTGCCAAGGCATCACAGCAAAGGTACAATTTAAGGAAGAAACAGAAGGAGTGACGATGCAGCAGCTGTATGGGTTTTGTTTGTTTGTTTTTTTTTTAAGAGTGAGCTCATCCAATGCATGAGGGATGATTAGAGAGAAAATAAAGGCTATGTCTACACTACCAATTTAGGTAGACTTAAGAATGCTTAAGTCAACCCAAGTTACTCCATGTCTGCACCGGGCATTCATTAAGTCTATTTAAGGGAGTCCTTAAGTCGACTTAATAACTACCACCTGTTAGGTCGACTTAAGGTCTTAGTCGACCTTACTAAGTCAACTTAACACCAGTGTGGACACCCTAGGTCGACTTAATTCCTTACGTTGACTTAGGGCTGGGGTGGATCTGGGACAAGGGAGCCCCAGGGGCTCCTAGGGAAGAGAACCACTGGTTGCTCTCTTCCCCAGGGCTCCCCTGTCCTGGAAGCCGCTGGCAGCTGTCTTCTCCAGTGCTCCACAGACAGGGGAACCTCCAAGCGGGAGCCCCGGCAGCTCCCTTCTTGCCCAGACCCGCGCGGGTCCCGCGAGAAAGGAGCCACAGGTCCCTTCTCAGCAGGGAGCCATGGCTCCCTTCTCAGCGGGGAGCCAAGGCTCTGTCTACACTTGAAAAGTTAAGTTGACTTAACAGAGTTGACTTAACTTTTTAAGTGTAGACATTTGAAGGAAAGTTAGATTGAAGGACAGTGAAGGCTGGCAATGGCAGAGCCCAGGTGGGAGTTAATGGCTTGACAGTCTATTATAGTTGGTGTGAGGCTGCGAGTGAAAACAAGTTTGGTTTTATTTCTGTGAACAGTGCTCTGAAAGTGGGTGGGGTTGCAGACCAAGGGGGGAAAAAAATTAAAATTTTGGGCAAGGCACAGAGCTTCTACCAGTCTCCTGTGCTCCTGCTTCAATTGCTCTTGGTTGGGGTTCTGCACCATATCCCAGTGGGTGGACACTGTCATCCACTCGTTGGCCTGTCTGTCACACATACAGGGGCCTTGGGGTCCAGGGGGAATGAGCTGGGACTGGGATGTGCAGAAGCTTGGGGAGTGGAAGATGTAGCAGTTTCAGGGTTGGGGGCTGACCCTGGCACAGCCTACAAGCTGGAGAAGATCCAGGAGAAGCCCCAAAGAGTACAGCCCCTCCTTTGCTCTCCATCCAGCATCAGGATTGGAGCTGGGCCAGCAGGGAGGGATGGGGTGTGGATGCAGAGGCAGGACCCCCAGAAAGGGTCTTAGGGATTCAGACTCCCCAACCCCCACTGACTGTCACTGCATTGTCCCATTCCCAGAGATCC
>ML685782.1:5138613-5168678 GCA_007922175.1 Pelusios castaneus
CCCAACCCCCACTGACTGTCACTGCATTGTCCCATTCCCAGAGATCCCAACTCCACTTACTTCACTCCATTCCCCCAAGCCCAGAGATTCCCCTAAACCCACCACCACTGAGCCCACCAGCCTCCTTTCCCCAGAGACACCCCCCAACCCCAATGAATATCACTTCACCCTACCTTTGAGAGACCTGAATGTAACTGCACCACCAGCCCCATAACTCCAGAGGAACCACCCCACACCCCAAATCTCAGAGACCTAAACACTACTGAATCTCACTGCACCCCAGACTCACAGGGTGTGTTTTGATAATTTACATGAGGCCCCATTTAGAAACAATAATAAAGGATAAATAGTTTAATGAGCTAAAAGTGTGTAGTTCAGATAGAAAGGAAATTGCGAATTGTCCTTATCAAGTGCATGGAAATTTACTTCCACTGGAGATACGTTGGTCCCACCTCCCACCCACTTTTTTCAGGCTGCTTTAAGCACAGTCAGTGAATGTAAGGGATGGGGTGATGTGACCAGAGCAAGAAGAAACAATCTTGGCAGCAGCATGTTGAATGTATATGATCTGTCTGAGGGGGTGCCTGCAGCCTAAGAGAGCCAGGAGAAGACAGTATTTGTCACAGCTAGATAGGAGATTGCAGTAGTTAAGATGGGAGATGATGAGGGCCTGGAGGAGAGTTTTAGCTCTATGGACTGAGAGAAAAGGTCAAGGTTAATCATATAACGATTACTGGAAATTAATGAAACTGTCAGAGATTTGGCTTTTGACTCCAGTGAGCTGTACAGGATGTGGTTTGAATTAATATGTCTTTATATCCATCAGAATGTTTTTTAAACCTCATACCACTTTAGTATAAATATTTAAATGAGATCAGAGGACCTAGTTCCTTTCCCCACAGTGACATCAGCTATTTAGAATTGATATTTTAAAGGGACACACCATCCATTTAAACTTTACAACTCTACCACCACCCCCCACCAACACACACTTTTACTACAAGTAATTCTAAGATGATCACAAGTTAAAACAATTTGAGGAACACATGTATTCTAATGTTTTCTTTAGTTGTTGTAGCCATGTTGGTCCCAGAAGATTAGAGAGAGGAGGTAACGGAGGTAATCTGTTATTGAACTACCTTCTCTTGGAGTCAAATTCCAAAGGGGTAGCCGTGTTAGTCTATTGTAGAAAGACAACAGAGTCTTGTGGCACTTTTAAAGACTAACAGATTTATTCATCGCATGAGCTTTCGTGGGAGAAAATCCCACTTCGTCAGACGCTTTGAAGACGCTTCGTCAGACGAAGTGGGATTTTCTCCCACGAAAGCTCATGCGATTAATAAATCTGTTAGTCTTTAAAAGTGCCACAAGACTCTGTTGTCCTTCTCTTGGAGACAGAGGTAAGCTTTTGAGTTACAGAGAGCTCTTTCACCAGCAGAGTTTGACCCAATAAAAGATAGCACCTCCTCTGCTGTGTCTCTCTAATATTTTCTTAATGCATTTGATAGCACTTCATGCACATGTCATTGTAATCCAAGACTAACAGGGAGGTATGTCTCTGAAAGATCTACAAAGAAGTGTGTAGGAATGGGTTGTGTCTGGGTCATTCTTGCTAAGCAGATGCACAATTAGTATTTCATGCCCAGAAGTTTCTGGAATTAGATGTGATAGTTTGGGGCATGCTCAATAGGTTTCTTATAGCTGGACTCAGAGAATCCATTTCAGGCAAGCAGGCAGGACAGCTGCTATACAAAAGGACATCTGACCTGCAGCTGTGGGGAGATGTTTCATCACAGGTGCAGAAAACATTTTGTTAAAGGTTAGCACTATTGTTAACTTCCCAACACAGGGGAGCTCTGGAAGTGTTAGCTAGAGAAAGGGGGGAAATGAACTACTTTCATTTTAACCGTATATCCTGAAATGTTACTTGATTTGTCATGGAACTGCTTCAGTTACATTGTTCTAAGTGGTATGGGTCACCCACTCTTTTTTTTCTTATTTAAATCTGATTATGAGGAAATAACCATCTATAATTTGCTAGTCCCCATTTTGTAACAGGGTTGTGTATTGGTCTGCTTAATACTAATTGGTTGGTTATTTAGTGAGCTGTAGTTAATTGAATGACTAGCAGAGAAGGGAGGAAGACTAGGGGTCATCTGGAGACATCTGCAGGTGAGAGGACAGAAGCTGTTGTAGTGCTTTTGACTCAGTCGATGAACAAACTCTTGCTGGGACTCAGGTGAACTCAATCTAAGCTTTAGAACACTGGGTTACTTCTCTCTGGGTTTCTGTGGGGAGTGAGCTGTTTAGATTGTATTTATGTATAATTGTGAAGCTAATGTATATGACTTATGAAGTGTCTGCTGCCTCACCCTGCTTGAACTCACTGAGAGGGGCTACATTTTTGCTCTGCAAGTTACTAAGGTGCCTGAGTTTCTATCTCTGGGTATGTGTACTGCTTACCTCCTGCCTTAACCTCAGGCAATCATCAAACCACCTGAAGGGAGGCTTTGTTCTGCCTGTCTTGCTTGTCCTGAGTTGTCAGGCATGCTGAGCGCCTGCCTAACACCATGCGAAATGGTGGCTGGGAGACCCCTGTTCAAAGGGGAGGGGATTGGAATAGGGGTTTCCTGCCTTTCAGGTAAGTGTCCTAACCACTAGAGTAGGGGATATGTTTAAGATTTTTGTTTTTCTACATCCATTTCCCAGGCAATTATCAGTTCTAAAGTTTTTTTTTTTTAAATGGATGAAAATCAGTAAATACTGAAAACAAAGAGCGGGAGAGGAGAGTTGTTCCGTACACGGATGCCGTAGTCTCAGGGATCAGGACCCAGCCCAAAGGAGCCCACTCTGAAGGGCTGGGGTCAGCAAATTTGTTAAGGGACTGGTTCTCAAAGGTGCAGCTTTCTGCTCCCTTCCTGACCCTTCCATGAAGCCCCATCTGCTTCCTCAGAAAAATAATCCCTGTGTCCTAAAAATCCAAAATTCAGGTGCAACTCAGTAAGAACCCATATACTGGCTTTTTTTTTTTTTTAAAAACCTCAGACTTTTTCAGAGGAAACCAGTAAATACTAAAAAAGGGCGTTGGATAGTCTGATGTGGATCTCTCTTGTACTGAAGCTGCTCTACTTTAAATAATAAGTGGGTTCATGCTCGTAAGAACTGGTCTATAACCAGCTGTTGGGGACACTCATCTGAGAACCACTGTTCAAGTCTCTTCTCATCAGGCAGAGCAGAGGAATTGACCACAACCACTGAGCTGAAAGTTAGAAAGGAGTTGTCACCTTCTCCTTCTTTCCCCTCCCCATTCCCCTCATTTTGCAGCTGTCTTCCTTATAAGAAACTGCCCAGGTGTCTCCTTCCCCATGGGGACCCTCTTCCTGGGGATCCCTAGCAGAGAAAGGTGTCTCCTTCCAGAGACCTGACAAGCACCGAACTCCCTTTGCATCTATTACTGGTTAGCTTTGGCAGCTCCCTGCCTATTCTTCTGGCTTTTCTGGCCAGTCTCAAGGGCCTGTCTCTCTCGGTATGTTATATAGGGAACTTACGCATCCACTCAGGGGTTTATGGATTCTACTGGATGGCTCAGTGCGAAAAGTTAGACATGGCAATGCCTGCGTCACTTTGTGGGTCTGGACCCTAGTGACTTCCATGGCAGTTAAGTGCCTGTCTCCTTGCAGAATCAATGTCTGGCAGACTCCTGTGTTTGGCTTCACCTCACCCCCACTGACATCTATGGAAAGAATCCCATAGATTTCAATGGGAGTCAGATTTGGCCCTGAGGCCTCACACCCTTGAAAGATTTAATGCATCTGAACAAATAAGGAGTCTTGACACATTTAAAGACTAACACGTTTATTTCTCACATGAGCTTTCGTGGGAGAAAATCCCACTTCATCGGACGCTTGAAGATGCTGACACAGTGGGATTTTCTCCCCTGAAAGCTCATGCAATAAATAAACTTGTTAGTCTTAAACAATGAGTCCTGCGGCATTTTTAGTTTTGCTGAACACGGTGACCCCTTTGGAACTTGTCTTAATGCATCTGCTTAACTTTGCTGTGGGAAGCCTCATTAACTTCATCAGGACTGCACCAATGATAAAAGCTACGCTTGTGCCTAACCCTTTGCAGAAGTGGGGTCACAGATTATAAATCACTTGGGAGAAGGGCCTATTATCTATTTAGCAAGGGCCACCTTGTATAGCATAGACATTTGAGGTGCTGTATATAGTCTAATAGCAACTAACGAATTAACTCTATCGTTCTTTGGTTTTTTAATACTTATTCATCTGCAACAGACCAAACAGTTTGTTGTTGTGTTGCACAATGTTCTGTTTGTATGCAAGGTTAAGAACAAAGGCAGGTGTTTCTTCAAGTGGAAATTTTACAGGTGTTGCTTACACGCAAGCGAAAATGTCTTTGATTTTGGTTTGGGCTTCACATAATGAAAATTAAGGAAAATATTACAGTACACATGCTCTGTTTCACTGAACAGCATTTCTGCCTCAGCATTTGCAAGTAATATTGAATGCTTTGCTCTCCTTTTTCATACCCCAATCCCACCTGATGTCTCAATGGTTTTCTCCTCTATATGGTTGGCTGTATAAGCAGATGGGGAGAGGATAAGAGAAAATTTGACGTAAATATTCAGAAGTCTGAATATTTATCAGATTTATAGAAGCAGCCTAGTGGTTAGCAGAGTTGATTTGCTTCGGGGCATCTCAGGTCGACTTCTGGCTCTTCCAGTGATTGTCGAGTAACTGTAAGACAAGGCACTTAATTCTTTGTACTTCGGGGTGGGTTTGAGTGTTTTTTTGTTTTTTTTTTTTTTTAAATATTTTCTATACCTTTTTGAAAGATGCTGGATTAAAAGTAGTGGGCCTTGCAGGCTTTGCCCACAGAAGAGGAAACAGCACCGCAAGGTTCCCATCCAATGAACCTCACACCTGTCCAGCAAGCATTGCCATGCTCCATGCCCGGTCTGTTCTCAGCCTTTCTTCTGAGACTCTTCACAGTGGTGCAAATTAATGCCATTATGGTGGGGGTGGCTTTTGCAATATGGAGTCCTACTGGATAGATCTCAGACAATAGTTGAAGCTAGACAAATTCAGACTAGAGATAAGGCATACATTTGACCCTGAGTAATTAACCATTGGAATAATTTACCAAGGGTTGGGGTAGATTCTATTTCCCTGAATTTTTAAATCAAGATAGGATGTTGTTCTAAAATTGTTATACAGGATGTCAGACTAGTGAGCAGTGTTCATTCTGGCCTTGGAATGTATTAACCACATCCTGCTCCCAATGACTTCACTGGCAAAAATGTTTGATCTACATTGTTTACAAGTCTGAACCTTTGAAGATGTGTTGTTGTGATAGGCTGGGTAGAAGGATTCAGTGGCCAACTTACAGGATGTTCTTTCTCAAACTTACAAAACTATGCAACTTATTTCTACAAGACTTGTTTATTTTTCTGTTAAAAGTTTATACAACAAGTTATTTAAACCTAAAACTTAAACTTTACATATGTACATATGAGAAATAAATAGCATTGCAAGTTGTACAAAAACCATAATATACAAATAAGGTTTCAAGACTATTGTATAAATATGGCAGGGTGACAAATCAGTTACCAGAGGCTTCCATTATTGGGGATTGTATATAACAAAGACAAACATCATGTTCTCCAAATGTGTATGATTCTTCTACTTTGGTTGGAAGGAGACACTAAGGAAGAAGCCAAACTGAGGCATGTTTGTTGGCCCTCTCAAGTGACCTGATTGATGAAGGTCTTCATCACTTAATATATCGGATAGCACTGCAGCTTTGGTGTTTGTGGAGTAACATTGCACATTAATACCAAAGCCAAGAGTAATCCCAAATATATTAAAATGCCCTCACCCCTGAACAGATAGTCAGTTCACCTGCGGCCTAGACACGTATTGTAGCAGACAGTAATTGCAAGAATCTGGCCTATTCAGAAAAGCAGTTTCCTGCAGAGTGGCTTAGATTAATTCCAATGCTAAACCAAATTTATCTGGACTGATGGAATAAAAATAGCTTTACATAGTATTCAAGTTGAGCTTGTACAAGTGAATACATCCTCAATATACATATCGTTAGTGATGTAAAGTTTGCTGGAACCAGAGATAGATACCTTCCCAGTACATAATAAGTAGATGGCTGTTGCCCTTCTATATCCTTCAGGATAAGATTTGCATGTAGAAAGTACTCAATGGTCCCCGTTTAAATAAAATACTGAGGTTTAGAAGAACAAACACTGAGAACAGCTGCCAGTAATTCAGTACGTAATTCTCTGTAGAATGGAGGGAGATGGAGAATTGAACTTTTCCACAAGATGAGCCCCGCGTACATCATCATCTGGCAGATTTACAGTAATGGTCCTTTGCTTTTCCCAGAGAAGAGGGAATTTTGAGGCAACACTGCATTGTGCTTAGCTTTCTTATACTTGGCTGGTCTACTCATTCTTCCATGTCAGACAACAGAGTCTTGTGGCACTTTTAAAGACTAACAGATTTATTTATCGCAGTTAGTTTGATTTTTTTAGATCCTGTAGTACCTCCTAAGCCAGCGCTATTCAATGCTCAAATGCCACAAATACCATTTTCATACCCCTTCAGGGCCATGGATCTATCATCTCATGCGTCTTGTATTGACATATACACCCATTAAGGACTACAAATCACAATGTATTTAAAAGTAAACATTTTGATGCTTCTGTGCTCTTTCACACATTCACTATTTGACACCTACAAATGATTCACAGTATGTGTCGCACTCACCGACAGAGCACTCGTGTAGAGGAGCAACTGTCACGACACACTGAAGCACAGGGCCTGACAGCTAAGTCACAGTGGGTGGCCTGCTCAGTGCAGAACAAACAGGAAGGCACTAATCCTCCTGATAATAGCAGGGAATTGCCTGCATCTTGTACCCCTGTGGACTCCACCTGGGTCCCTAGGCAGTGGCTTCCTTCTACAGCCAGAGCGTGGGAGATTAATGTTCCCCTCCCTCTGGCTCCAGCAGTGACCTAAGCAGAAAACTCTGCTCCCTGATAAAGACAGGGGGTGGGGACTGCTCGCCTTCTCTCCCCTTGGCTCTGACAAGGAGCCTGCACCTGTCTTGTACTCCTGGGCCCTCGGGCAGCAGCTGCCTTTCACAGCCAGCAGGACGGAATCAGCAGACCACTTTGAAAGACCCCACAAGCCCCTTTTGGCCCCTGGGCTGCAGGTTGGGAACCACTGTCCTAAGCTATACATATTTATGCATTCTCAGTTGCTTAATCATCAGTTATTCTGATGAGAAATCAATTTCCCCTTGACTTCTACGGCACATAGCTCAGTAGACTTGAACCAAGGCACAGATATCTCAACTTTGTTCATACTTCCAGTTTACAGGGACAATTGGAAATAGACAATGCCAAATATAAACACATCAGGAAAATTAAATTAATGCACATAAACCAGACTCCCCCCAAGTAGAGCAAGTTCAGTAATTTTAATAAATTATTTGAGACAGCAACTGAATGCATATGGATCACTCCTCCCCAGAAATATTGCTTGCATCAGTTCTATGAAACACAGCCCTCTGTCCTGAATAGGTAGGTAATCTTAGCTTGTACCGAGACAAACGTTGTATAAATGTCTTCCACCAATGTAATCTTCTGCAGTAGTCTTCTGCCTATGTTTTGATAGGTCATTTTGTGCAAGTCTTAAGAGAAACCTTCAGAGCTGATTCAAAACTAATCTATGGAAAGAATTGGGAGAAGTGACTAAAAGGAAGAAATCCCCAGTGAAGTGAAAAGGTGGCTATTTTTTAGTTCAAAGTCATAACAAGGATTAGTAAGAAAGCAAATATGGATATGTCAGATGGGCTGGAGAGGAGGAGATGTAGTTCAGTATTTTGTCCTATTTGGAGTTTTTGCCTACAAAGAACTTTCAGGGAGCTAGAACCTTTTATGGGAACTCCAGCTTGTACCAACTGTAACATGCACATAGACTTACAGATGGCTGTGATGCAAGGCAAAAGCTTTGCACATTTAATTATTAACAAATATAAACATATCATTTAAGATCTTTGAGTCTCCACGTTCAATATATTCAAGGATACATTGATACTCGACCTACAAATCTAATCAGAGGTGGCCGTAGGCAACTGGGGGCCCTAGGCAACAGCCTCCTCCCCATAGCCCCACTGTGTGGCTCCAGCTCCCCCCCTAGACCCGGTCCCCCCCACGGCACTGACCTGCCCCCACCATTGGCCGCTCCCGATGACCCCAGACCTACCCTCCATGGCCAAAGCTCCCTGCTGCTGGGCCCAGCCACTCCCAAGGGCCCAGCCCCCCCTCTGCAGCCCTGCCCCCCCAGCAGCCCTAGGTTCCCCACCGCCAGCCCAGCTCTTTTCTCCTGCTGCCAACTGAGGCAGATGCGGCTTTTGGGGTAAGCGAAGCAGGTGATGGGGTCTCTTACTGCTTGGGGCCCCTCCGCATGCGCCTGCTTTGCCTACCCAAAAAGCTGCCTCTGAATCTAACTCCTGCATTACCTTATTCATTACTGAGGGTATATCTATATAGTAATTAAACACCTTAGTGACCTCTTCTTGGCTGACTTCAAAAGCCAATTAGCTTGAGCCCAATTATGCTGTAGCCATTCAGGCTTGGACTAGAATGTGCTCTCTAGGACCTGCAAGAGGAAGGCTCACACTCGGGAGGCAATCTTAGTTGTGTGGGGGGAGGAACTAGAGTTTAGAGTACCTCCTTTGTAGAAGGTGCTGTATGTCCCTAGGCAGGCCTGGTCAGTTTTCCTTTACATGTTTCCAGTAATTAGGAGTCTTCTCAGTTTTATTAAGCTTTCTTTCTCAAGACTGTAGGAACATCTTTTGCAAACTCTTCCTCATTTATGAAAATTTTGGTTATACTTGTCCTCATCATACACAGCCTAGTGCCTCAGACAATAAGATTTCAAAGGTAAGTATTTAAACAAACCCTACCTTGTTCGGTTTTTTGTTTCCCATCCATCTCTACATTTCACAAACCAGAGGTCTTTTCCAGGGGATATGTTGGTCAACTGAGGATCCTCTGCACAGAAAGTTAACCTGAGAGGAAAAGGTTGGAGGGGCAGGGAAAACATTACACACGCAAACTGATGCAAGTTGTTTTATACGTTTTAGAAAGTACTTCTAAATGGAACACATGGCCAATCACTCCTTTTTCTAGAAGTATAGGAGAGTTAGCAAGAGTTATAGCACTGTTTGCTGCCACAAAGGCAAATCTGTAACAGCCTCATTGTCACATTTGGGCCACTTCTATTTCAACAGTGCTGTTGCTCCATTCGTTCTGGAGAACTAGTTTAACACAGTGATCTATTGAATGGTTACAGGAGGCTATTGAATGGCATCCAGAATAGTTAGGTTCCATCTCTCATTTAGTGCTTTACATAGAATGGAAGGGGCAGTAGGAAGCCAAGATCTTGACATAGCATGTGAGTTCTTCTAAATTCATGAGCTTCACAGAAAGCCTGTTCTCTAACCTGGTAGCGTTAGGAAGTCCATGACTAGAAGCCATGCTCCTGGCTGCCATCTAATAGATAGAGGCATTGCTCGAACCAAAGTTCCCTCATTGAGCAACATTTAGCTATTTTTTCTTCCTGTCTTTGACACAAGTGAACACTCTTGATTTAGAAGTCCCAAGCTCACCCCAAGTCACGGGAATTTCATAAAGAAATACTACTCTACTCACTTTTGTTGAGTTTCCCCAGACTTCACACGTATACGTCTGATCTGCAGCTCCTTGGAGGATTTCTCAGTTTGGTACCAGAAACTTTTGAGCTCTCTCCACAGACTGTACCAAGATTGAGATGATCCCTCCCAGGTGAGCTTGATCTTTAAGAGATCGCCAATGTCTCCTTCAGTATAGACCAGGAAGGGGTTAGTAGAATTCAGACCAATCTGCTCGAGTCTGAAAGATAGGCAGAGAGACTCAACATTATTCCGCATCAATGACACGCCTTACTGCATTTTTCCAAACGTGTTGGGAAAGAAGAGTTTTTAATAGTGTATCGTGCATTCCACAGAGGCAGTTGAATATCGTGGTTCTAGTTTGATTCAAAGAAGTGACTTTGGGTATCTGGTTTAGTGTGGTTGCTGTGGTCTCTCATTTGACTCACCCTTTTTCCCCATTATCTCCTAAGGCAACGTGTGGTTACCTCTTACTTAATCCCCCAGAACGATGAAGTGAGGAAATATACACCCCTTCTGTAATCTTCCTGGATGAGGAATGCTTCTCACTAAGGATGGATTACAGGGGGATGCTTTCAGACCATATAAAATGCTCCATCATGTGGAGGGGAGGCGGGCAAGGAAGGAGGAGGGAAGACTGGTGGTGGGGAAAGAAAAAAGGAATACCCAGTTACACAAGGGATTTGTGTATAGGACTGGAAGCCAAATCGACTGTCGCCTCTGTGGCAGTTCATCTCGCCAAGAATAAAATCTGGCACTAATTAGGTTGCTGCTTTACTGTCATTCAGCAAATCTTTCAGATATTTTCTCTCCAGTCTACTTCTTTTTAACTGTTGCTTCTAATCCCATGAGCCCATCCCACTTTCTCAACAAAACAGGGGGCCAATTCTGTTTCACTTACACTTCCAGAGGGAGGGGTAGAGTATCACCATCGGTGCCATGAAGGGTAACGGAGAATGTGGGTTCAGTTTCTCCCAAGCTTTTGTAGCTGAAGATATGCATTTTCATCTGATAATGGTAAACTGAAGAGAGACAAGCACATGGACAGAGCCCAGTTTGTGACTAGAGGGCATCGTTTATTCCACAAGTTACGGTTTGCGAAACAGTGCGAACTGGCAGATCCGAGATCACCCATCCCAAATAGTATCAATGGGTGCCTGTACATTAGCAAGATTAGACAGCTGATAATTACTCAGCCACAGAAGAAATGCTGGGATCGTTCTGGTCTTGGAGTACTTCCTACACCTTGTGTTGCAGCAATCTTTTGCCTTCCCCACACGTTTCCTACTTAGAGCAACACTACTGAACGTTTCCTCTTAGAAGTAATCAGGAAAATATTACTTTTTGTGAGATGTTATTGTTCTTCCTTAACACTAGAGCTTGCTGCCCGGCTACCATAGAGCCAATTTTATATCTAGGCATATTAGTGAAAGCTGCTTTTATTATCATTACAAATGTGCAACAGACCGTATTTTAGTTTCTGCTAAGCCTTTATTATTGTAAACTGAAAGAGGTGGACAAACCACTCATCTGACAAAAATATGTCCTACAGTAATGATCTCCGCTTAACCCCTACCTTTGAAAGGCATGTCCGATCTGGTTTTTAGGTACATCTTGCTATTCCGTTTGTTCCTCATTTTCTTGGCATTGTAGCCAATGCTGTTGCAGCGGTTTTTTCGGCAGCTCAGGCAGATTCCCTTCCTGAAACGGCTGGAGTCCGTGCACTGAAAGGCGAAGCTCTGCTTATCTTGGTTCACAAGAGAGTCCACGAAGAGATGCACAGATCGCTCATGTTCACATTTAACGACCTCCCCAATACCTAGCTCAATAGAGAAGGTTGCAGTGGTAAGATACTCTTCAGCTATTTAGCATTCACCAACCCAAAAGCCACAGTCTGCTGCAAAGGTTAGACAGACTAATTGGAGTTTAGCACCATAAAGTCTGACCAAAAGCTGCTACCATCTTTTTAATTGAAAAGTTAATTCACTTCAACAAAACCCTTTCAGCTTTAAACACTTAGTGACAGACAGAAGGCAAGGCCTCAGAACCAGTATAATGTGACTAAAACAATGTGTCCTGGAGTAGAAGTTACTCTTTCAGCTCATGGTTTCTAACACCAGACTTAGAAGATTTACTAATTTTTTAAAAACAAGAAAGGAGTCCTGTGGCACTTTTAAAGATTAACAAATTTATTTATCGCATGAGCTTTCATTTCATGGCAGTCTAAGACAGCCTAGATGGAGAACTGCCTCTTGTTAGGTTGTAATATTATTCCAATATACCTGCTATGTAAGGTGGGTCTCTCTTCCCCTCTCAAGTTTATTTAGGAAGAGTCTAGGCTGCTTTATTTAGGCAAAATAAGAACTTACTTCCATATGCAATTGCTCCCAAAACATCACTTAATCCACAACCAGGCTGGAAATCTCCCCCATTGGGATAGACGTCAATATGACCCACAGGCATCTGGATCCCAATGCTGATACCTAGCGTTTCTTTCGTAAACGTATGAATGACGTCCACAAAGTCTGCATCGTCAGGAGAGAGACGCCTGTTAGGTTCAACTCCTTCAAACATGGGGCCAGCTGGATCCAAGCCTGTTAAAGACAGCGCACAATAAAGCAACTGTCCAAAATTGCTAGGTACTTTCTGAGCAGAAGGTGATGCAACCAAACCCTGCCCCATGGAGTATAATCTAGAAAACAAGTCTAAAACGTTTTCAATCAACGTCACAGTGAGCAGCAGTGTGCCCAAGTTATTTAAGGATAATCCTTCGAAATGGCTGCTGTTCAAAACTGTGATGCTACAAACAGAAGTCTTTATTAAAAAAAAAAAATTAAAAAAGTCCATGGTACCGGACACTCAAGCTACTAAGCACTAGTGACACTCTGTATCAGTGGTTCCCAACCTGTGACCTGGGGACCGAAAGTGGCCCATTCTCCCGTTTCCAGAAGGGAGCTGCTGCCTAATGACCCAAGGAGAGCATGTTGCCATGAGACTACAAGAGCGGTGCAGGCTCCTGTCCAATGGGACAGAAGATCAGCATTCCCCTCCTCCACGGCAAAGTGCTCAGCCTTGATCCATAGGCGCTGGGTCCCGCTGGCACCACTGGGAGGAGAGCTCTGCTCTTCTGTTCCCCTTAGCTACAGCAGGGACCCACTTCTTAGGGACCCGGGTGGACCACACATGGATAAAGAACATAGGCGGTTTCCCTGCTGCAGCCAGCAAGACAGGAGGTGAGCAAAGAAGCTGCCTCCTTGTTGAACTCCTTCCATGTGGCTGCAGTTAGAGGAGGGCGGGGGGCTGCTGGCAGAGATTGGTGGCCCTTCAAGGTTGTAAAAATGATATCGGTGGCCCTTGAGTCCAAAACGTTAGGACTATATTGAAAAGGGCCAGGCAGACCGGAGCAGGTACCACCATGAGGTGTATCTGATCACCAAGAGGAAAAGCTGGTCATTTATGGTTAGCCATTAGCTTGTTGATATTGCTCTGAAATGTTGGAATATTAAGAGTTAATCTGGATGTCCATAGGAACTGTGAATGAGTAGTAGTTCAGGGTTTGGCCCCAAGTGGCAGATGATTAACCAAGTGAAAGCCTTTTCCCTGTCGGCCCCTTTGTCGCTTCACATGGTGTAGAATGAACATAAAATTAGAAAATTCAAGTTTACCTTAAATTTGGTTAAAGAAATGTGCTCTAAAAAAGGCCCTAGCTAGCAAGTAAGAGAGGCCTTGGAAGTAATGAGCTACAAGCAGGGAAGGTGTCTGGTTCAAAGAGAAACTAATGAAATAAGGGAAAGATTCCAAAAAAGAAAACCTTAGTGAGAGAAGCGACTGCAGGTGGTTTTAAATGAGACAAAGAATCCCTCTTAAAATGAGTCAACATGGCTCTTCCCACCCTACACACCAGTGTTCTCTTGAAAATGAGGGCCTATGGGAACCCAGGTGCCATGGAAAGTGTGTTAGTCAGCAAGGACGAGGGGAATAAAGAGGAAAGGCCTTATAGAAAGATGATAAATCTTATGTGGAAATAATGGTGGTCTGTCTCAGATTGGTTTTTAGCTGAAGTCAGTAATTGGCAGAGACATCTATTAAGGAGTATTTTAAAAAAGGTAACTCTCAAAGGGTTCTTTGCTAACACCAGCCTGACGACACTGATGCCAACCAGTACGAGTCTAAATTTCACCTGGGTTTAGCCTGTATAAGCATCTTGATCAAACGCTTATTGATGTTTTGATGCTGTTTAGCTGTAACTTCCTCATTATTGAAGCTTTTTAAGGCATGTTTAAAGCAAATGTATAAATATCATAAAGGAATTATGATTAAATTAGTGTTGTGGGAATACGCTGTAGAAATAACTGCAGCACCCGGTGAACTCTAGAGAAGCTGATCTTTGCAATAATTAAACTGGGTAGGTGTGTGTATTGAGATTTTCACATACAGCCATAAGATACATAAGTTGGAGATAGTCAGGAAGGGAGGCGCACAGGAGACAGTTTATGAAGCATGAATATCTAGAGGGGGAAACCTCTGTAAAATCCAGAAGGTAAGTTGGTGGAGGGGAAGAGAGGTAGTGAAGAGAATCTGAACTGACCTTTTCCCAGTGTCCAATGAATCCATCATTCCTATTAGCAAAGCCAGAAGGGCACCTTGGACAATAGGAAGCTTCCTTACAGTGATAAGCTTTAGACGAGAGCAATATGACAGGATCTCCGACTAAGAACTAAAGATGGGTCAAAACCAGAATGTTTTGTCTGAACTATCCTACACTTTGGCAATTTTTAAATAAGAGGGATCAGGTTATAAGCCACAACTCTCCTTTTTTGACTTATCTAATAGAAATTAACCTGTTTTTCTCTAAATTAGGGACTTTGGAGGTCACCACATGCAAATCTAAATATACGCTGTTTATTTACTTTAAGTACAAGTTTGATTCAAATGTTAGTTTTACCCACTGTCCTGTCACTTATACTGGTTGTTGTACATGTTTATGTACATCTTGTCCTTACCACTGCAGGTAATTAAGCTACACCTCTTTATTGCAGGGGTTGACAAATCCTGGGTGCCAGGTCACCATGGCACCCAGAAATTTCACCCTGTCTATGCTGCAGTACTTCAGAAGCAGAATGCTCCCCGTCTCCCTGCCGCGTGCAAAAAAAAAAAAAAAAGCCATCATTGCCAACACTTTCAGCAGCACTCCCAGGCAACCTCCCCTTCTCCCATCCCCCTGTCAAAAGCATGCTGGGTGGGGGCTTTGGGCTTTCTCGCACCATAGCATTGCTAAATCTGTCAGCAGCGGCAGCTTTTTTCAGCAGCGGAGGGGCATTCCGTTTGACTTCTGACGGGCTGCGGCACAGGTAGACACCTTTCTTTTTGTGCTGGTTCCTAGCTGGGCAGCAAATTTGTTGAGCCCTGCTTTATTGCAAGGAATATCCTTTTTCTCAAGGAGGCTCTCCCCACTAAGTTTCCAAATAATCCATACAAGGCAGTAAGAGCCAAATCATACAACATGGCAGAATGAAAGATTCTCTTTAGAGTACTGGCCTTCTGAATCAATGGCATTTTACTGGGAAGTGAGCCATGAAGGGATAAGGTAGAGCTTTTCACAAATTAAGAGCAGAGCATAACGTATCATATGAGCCAAAAGCAAAGCATGTGACTCTCACTTAAGCTAGTTTGTGGACCATGCCTGTAAAGCAGGCCATGTCTACCCAGCAGAGATGTAAAATTTCAATAGTGGGGTTGCGTCAAGTCACGATTGAGGTATTAGGGTGAATCAGTGTTTAGCCTGCACACCGAGTTGGGGCCTGATGCTAGTTCGTGCCAGCATGAGAAAATGTCAGGGTTTAAAAAAAACAAACAATTTTTATTTTATTTATTAGCAGAAGATGGGGAGAATTGAAGCAATTGATTTAGTTTAATATTCTTAAAATGCAAGAAAAACATCCGGGAGGAATATTTGATTGGAGAATTACAAAGGAAAATAAAGTCAAATTCCTTAATTATTATTCAGCCCACAATAAGACATCTCAACAAGGCAGTTAGGATTTTGAGATTCTGACAACCCTATTAATGTGGCAGGAGGAGACAGAAGCAGTCTGGTGTAGCGGGTTTTGGAATATCTTACCTGTAATTCTGCCTATTGTCCCATGTGCATAATTACCAGCATATCCAGCAACATGGGCCCCAAGACTGTATCCAATTAAGTGGACGTTCTCAAGATGAAAGAACTGCTTTCCCTGCAAGTGCAGAAATAATTGTTTGGTCTTGTTTTCAAGAGAGTGGATGACTAGATATGCACCTTTGTCATACATAAAAACTGGAAACTCCAGAGTTTTGCCTTTCTCCTGCCTCCCTCTCACCCCCCCCCCCCCCCCCAAGTCTCTCACATTTGCTCTTCTCTCTTTCCATTACTGGCTGCTCTTCCATTCTACCCTCCCACTTCCTGCCTGGGACAGGAGGAAGTCACCTGTGGAGTCAGGGCGGGGAGCTGTAGCTGCTTAATACAGATAGGAGGCAGTCCTGACTGAGTAGGGGCTGGCATGGGTGATAACCCACATCCCTGCCTGCAGTAACTGGCTTTGGGTGTCTGTTCAGTAGATCCGGCCAAATACTGTCAGGTTGTCTTTTCAACTAGGCTTCCCAGTCAAAATCCAGAGACTTGGTCACCCTAAACATGTAGGCAAAAGAACTCAAGCTGCAAGATTCAGGTCTAGACGTTCCCAGTGTAAGTGGTTTTGGATCATATCTCTAACTCGGTTGTTTTCTCATGGTACTGGCAAGACGCGTCGTTAGTCCAGAGACCAGTCCAGTCACTCCCTGTGGTATCTACCCTTCAGTCTCAGTAAAAGCTATGCTTTGATAAACACCTTCTGGAGGGATGAGACTGGCCTCCAGCTCATCCCAAGTTTTGACAGCAGTGGCAGGTTTTAGAGTTTGCTGTAAGGCAACTTGGACTGTTGTGTAGTCCCCAAGTTCGGTACTGTAACAGTAGTATGACCACATTAGCTTTTCTTTTTGCCAGACAGGGCCACTGATTTTTGGATGCTTAACTTGACATCTTAACCTTGTTCTCCCCAACCCACCAGAGGTCAGAGCACCCAAAATCCAATTGAAGTCAGTTTGTTCTGCAGATGCTCAGCAGGAAGGGTGCTGGAACCATTGTCGAACTGGGGGCAGGCAGGGGGCCATGCCCTCCCACTTTTCAACATGGATGTTGGTTGGAGGGCAGGAGGCAGCCTGCCATTCCCGTCCTGAACTGCAAGTCTCTCATTAGCAGCTTCTCCCTCTCACGCTCCCACGGGGAAGCACAGCTCCTGCTGGTGCCGCTCCAAGCCTCAGGCAAGTGTGCAGCTCGAGGGGGAGAAGGAGATAAGAGTGGGAATGCTGCCCCCCCCCCACACCCTCCAGCACCCCTGTTGAAAAATGGGAGGGCATGGTCCTCTACCCGTCCCCCCTGGTTCTAGTGCTGCGCCATTGCTCAGCACCTTTGAACACAGGCCCCCACCAAAAAATCTCCATCTGGACATCTGCAAATGGAGGCTCTCACCCCCTGGTCACCCCTGGCAAGCTTGGGCCTTAATCAACAAGTGAAGAGGCTGAATTCTCAATTCAGCAAGCATCGAACATCTGCTCCTGTTTGTAGCGTGAGATACGGTCATCCCGCTGGGCAGAACTCCAAACCCGATGCAAGCAGATGTAGCCTCACTGAATCGGGAATGGACTCACTTACAGGATGTTCCTGCTTACACCAGGTCTGAATGTGGCACATCTTTGTGTTCTATCGTGCCGCTGAGGTGAGGTCAAGAATTACCCCAACATCTCTCACAGCCATGAAGTGCTAGAACGGCGAATGTTACTCCCCTGTGCCAATTGTAAGACATGGTGCAGACAACACGGGCAATTCTTACAAGTTTTACCTGTAACCAGTTGAGCAGCCTTGCAACGTCCATTCCAACCACTTTGGTGTGGTTCACAGCATCCGTGTAGAGCTGATGGGCGAGCGTCAGCCAGTCCACCACCACCACGTTAGCATCCTTCTCTCTCGCCTGAAGAGCGGCCACCATGTTGCCCAGCCAGTTTTCAAACATACCACTCATCTACAAAAGATTAAATGTTAGTCCTAGCTGGCCATAGGAAGCTGGACATACACCCACTATTAGGTTAGCCCTATAAAGCTTGAAAATGTACAGTCAGCTTTATGCAGTCAGTTTTCAGTAGGCATCAGTGACGTACCAATGCGGGGGCCGCATTGGACTGGCATTTAAGGCACAGAAGGAGGATTTGAGGGGCACAGAGCCTCCTGCTAACCTTCTGTATCTTGAAGAGCCAGTGGAGTGGGGGTAGGTGAGGCCGCTCTGTCCATGCTGATGCCAAGCTGGAGCAGTAATGAGTAAGTGCTGGGGGAGGGAGTGTGTCAAGCCAGGCTGGCCTGACCCTTCACAGGGGGTGGAGCATGCAGGAGGCGCTGAGGAGCACTCCTCTGTGCCTCCCTCCCCATGCATCCTGAAGGGCCTGCCCAGTCCCCCATCCACGTCAGCTCCTGGCTGGCCCTTCCTACTACCTCTATAAAAAGAGGTCTGCTCTTGCACAATGCATTTCTACACTTCCACTGAGAAAGTTCGGTTTCCTTGGTCAGGTCACTTGGCACAAATATATAATGATGATGAAAGACAGGTGCTGGTCAACATCATTTTACAAAGTTCTTGTAAGTACTAGCAACAGAGCATCACTACCTCATCATGCCTTTAAAGATAAAAACTAGCAGAGAACAGAACAAGAAAAGTGCAGTGTCCTGTATATTCTACACGAGCATGGAAACATCCCATAACATTTACAGCCCCTTGTGCTGCCCAGTTAAAGAGAGAGAGACTATTAAATAGCTGCATAAAACTCCCTTTACTTACTGTCCATCCATGAATAATAAGGAAGGTTTTAGCCGTCAGGTTAAATTTGCAATCCTCTAAACATTTGTCTTGGCCTATGGAGAGAGAGCAGCCTTTGTCCTCTGGATTTGTGGAGGAGCGGAGATTAAACTTCACTTGTAATTTTTGTGCCTGTGCAAGTTCTCCCTCCTTCGATGGCTCAGCAACACTGTCACCTAGAGGCGGATCAACAGGGTGCATGGTTACTATATGGTTTTATTCTGGAGGTAAGGTAGGATTGGAGCTTTTTTAAACACTAAAAAGCAGAGTATTTTCAGTATTTTTTTGCTACTCTTTTTAGTATCAAAGAATGCCAGGAGATGGGAAATTAGATTCCCCACCTGTTCAGTTTGAAGAAGAGGTGGTGACTTCTCTGGCTCTCCCAGTATTTCTAATGATACCAGCTGGCATATCCTTTCAGAGAGCTGCCTAGGAAGGAAACCTTGACTCCCTTAAATGCCCTTGTCTTCATCTTGTGTGAGTGATTCCAAGTCAGACACTGTATACCCCTGCTTGCCATGCATCCAGTAGAGCAGCATTTTCCAACTCAACAGCTGACTTTTGCTCCTTCAATGCAAGAAGCTTCATGTGCTGTTCTTCTAAAATTGTGGAAAACAAATTTCTCAGTAATATTGCTGGGGCCTGGGGCTTCTTTAATGCAAGCTTGGCACGTCACCACTTCACAGTAATTGAACCTCACCCATGATCTCCAACCACTACAGCATATTCTCTTGATTACTGATTGGTGAGCTGCCCAGTCACTTCAGTGTGCTGGCCACAGTAGTGGGGGAAAAAAAACTGTAGGGTTTTTATTTTCAAGCATCTGACAAAGTGGGATTTCTCCAATGAAAGCTCATGCAATAAATAAACTTGGTAGTCTTTCAAAGTGCCACAGGACTCCTTGTTTAGCTTGGAATTCACAGACATTACAGGAGTGAGTGGGGGGGGGAGGTATTGAGAAGGACAACTTTGGGGGATGCTCTGCTGTGGATTTAATACAGTAATGTAGAGTAGACCATGTTGATCAGCTTTTAAGAGCACGACTTGCTGTACCTCAAATGGGCCCAAAATGTATTAGCCTTCCAAAATCTAGTTATCCATAGAAAATGCTGCAACCCTTACTAGCTTAAAGTCTCTTTTGACTTTGATGGTAGTTTTAGGAAAAGGTTACAGAATTTCCCTTCCCATCTGAACACAAGTGGAAGCAGGCTGTAAGTAACATTTGTTGCGGAGCAATACATGCTGTAGTTGACACTGAATCGATTTAGATTTCATTTCAAAATTGGAGGCTAGTCTTACTGTAAGTGCAACTTACACCCATTGAAGGGGAATTCAGCCCTGGTGCAACTCCTGAGACTTCAGAGAAACGGCACCTGCTTTATACCACTGCCTGAACCAGAGGTTTTTTTGTTTTGTTTTTTTTTAAAACACAGCTAACAAGTAGTTGTTCAGGCACATCTTAGCATGAGATTAGGTGTGTCTTAGTCATCTCACATGTTACAGAATGCACCAAGATGCAGGAGCTCGGGGAACACGTGGGGAGAACTAGCTACAACTTAACAAGGATATGTATATGCGAGAGTGTCTTAGGTGTGTTCTCCATTCATTCTTCTAAAAAGGAGTGACAGTTATTTAGAAGTGCTGTTAGAGGGTATTGCTTATGCCACATTATCATCCATTTGCTAAAACCCTGGTGGGGTGAGTGGAATACTTCTAATGTGCAGGGGGAACTTCTATATATTTCCTACAGCAGTGCTTTTCAAACAGGGTTGGGAGCCAGTCGTGGGTTGCAGAGCCTGAGGCACTGGGCTGTGGCACCCCCTCCTGCGGCCACCAAGACTGGAATGCATTGCTGAAAGATGCAATTGTTGGGTCACGGGCAGATTTTTTTCAACTGGGTCCTGAGAAAAAAAGTTTGAAAAGCACTGCCCTAGAGAGTTAACTCTTCTACCTCTTCTTCTCTATTTCCTACACGGTGTGAGGCATGGGCCAGCTTTCTCCACATCAGCCTTACCAAATATTTAACTTGCTGCATGATTCCTTTTTTCCTCCTAAGATGTTCGCTGTTCTAGTAATAGCAGAGCAACCTCTTCCAGCACGTACTCCCTTAAATCTGAAACCCTAGAGCATTGTATCTAGTAGCCGAGACTGTTGCTGGAGGGAGAAATCCACCTGAACCAAACCCAGCAGTTAAAATCAATCCAAGGGGAGTCTCTTCTGCAGGCCTCGCTCAGTCACTGCGCGGTCTAAAAAGTGGGCACAGGAACAGCAGAGGGACCAGGGGTTAGAAGGGGCAGAGAAATGACTGGCCTGACAGCAGTTTTAGGGCGAGTCCATGAAGAAACAGAGGGGTACGTTACCTTCATTGAGGCGCTCCCCCGCTGCAGTGCAATGCACCAGTCCAAGGCACAGCAGCAAAGCAAAACTTCCCATCGCTTAACAAGTCGAGATCTTTTCTCTGCTCCGCCACCGCCGCGGGCCGAGCTGTACGGGGAGCGGGGGAAGATGCTGCGGCCCCTCGCTGTCCCAGGGCAGAGCTGGAGCGAGCCCGGTCCCGAGGAGAGACAGGGAAGCGAGACGAGCAATGCACCGGCCGGGAGCTGCCTGGGAATTACGCGTGGCTGCGAGAGCTTGGGGCCGGCTGGGGGAGGGTAGTTATTAAAGTCGGGAAAAGAGCAGTGACGTGCTCTATGGCCAGATGGGGCTTGGCTAATTTATTCATGGCTGCGGGAGGCGATTGGTCACACCCTCCCTGACGTGGGCGGGCGGCGGCGTTCCAAATTCTCAATGAAGCCCGCAGCTACACGCGCCGCTCCCGGGCCCGGACGCGGAGTCGAGTCATTGACTGCAGCCACGCGGGGCCCGCAGGGGGTCTGTGATTCTCCCCGCAGACGCGGTGTGCGCAGGACACGGCCCGGCCCGCACACCCGCCCGGGGACACGGCCTTCCCCCGCGGGACTGGCTCCATTCCCACAGCATCTGGGAGGGCGGGGGCATTGCAGATGGGGTCCCCCCCCGGGTTGCCAGCCCTCAGGAGATTTATTGACGGTCAGTAACAAAATGTACAATTTTAACAATCTGTAAATGAATCCAAATGCCCCTACACGTGGGGGGGAAACAAACCCATTGGGTTTTCACATTGACTGGCCTCCTGCAGGATCCCATCTCTCAGAACATTCCCCTGAGCGTGACTTGCTCTTTCGCGTGCCCAGACTCCCCGATGGGTCAGCTAAAACCACTGTGGTATTCCAAAAGCTGGGAACAGAATAGCGCCAGGGAGGATGCACTTTGGTGACCTCGTTATATTGCTTATGGTGTTTTTAGTGATGTCGGTAAAAAGTTTACCGTGTTACTTTTAAAAAAAAAATCTATTTCAGATCTTCATGTCAGTAAAAACTAAAACGAAGGTTGGCAACCCTGTTTTGCTTGTGCTGACTCTGGTACTCACTGCTTCTTCCTCCAAGCTTCCTTACCTAGACTCTCCAAGATGCCCACCTTCTCCACCCAGGCCTTGGCCTGCTCTACCCCCTCTCGCCCCCTCCAATGGCAGCTACTTGCTGATCCATCACCCACATCATTATCTACATATTCCTAACTAGAGCACCCATCGCCACAGGGCCCTGATGCCTCCCATCTCTGGAAATGGCTCCTGACTTCTTTCAGTTCCCCCTATGGGCAGTACCTTGCTGATACCTCCCTCCAATAAACCCCAGCAGTGGCATCTGTGCCCTTTCAACCCAGGGGCTGTAGGGGATACTGCTCTTCCCCCATGCAGTGTTCTGGGATGAACCAGTGAGGCCCCCGCTGCTGCTGCCGGGCTGCGAAAACTGCCAAGGATTAACTGAGCGGCCCTGCTGCCGCCTGTTGTGGGGCAGTGACTGCTGCTTGCTCTTCTTCCAGGACCACGACACCCTTGTCTGGGTGGCACATGCACAAGTGAGACATGGTTGGAGCTCACTAGACCATTGGCCCAAGACTGGATTTGCTCCCGAAGGAGGGGAATAACCACCGATCCCAGCACCTTTCACTGCAGTCAGCTTTCCCACAGCAAAGAGTATGGCAAGGGAGGGAAAGGAGAAATAGTAGCAGCAGAGTAATCCCTGGCTGCCTCGGTGGGAGGCAGAATATGGGCCTTTTAATGGAGGCACTAATTCTCTTAGGTGCTTGGGCACAGCGCTAATCCATAGACCACAAAACACCATCAGGAGTAACCAGTCCTTTCAGGAACAAATGAGCTGCAGAAATGGCTGCTCTGCCATTTTAGCCCTGTTCTGAGTGTGGGGATTGACCTGTCTGCCATCTGCGAAACCTGAGTGCAGTTCACCGAGCAAGGACAGGAGAGGAATCACTGCATTCTGTGGGGAAAACCAACTGTTTATTTCCATGCTGTCCTTCACACGTGGAATAGCCTCTCCCATGCACTTTGCCAAACCATTACCCTCTCAAAGGAAATCTTTTTACTCCATGCTTCAGCACTGACTCACTCTGGCTCCTCGGGCAAGGCTGTGTTTCTCAAAATTGAGCTCACATTTAAAGTGTCTCTGTTTTGGGTCGCCTACCAATAACACACTGGATCTGATTTACATAGTTAAAATCATGGAGCATTCTCTGTGCTCAGTAACGCCAAGAATCAGGCCTCAGGTGTCTCAAGGAAGGGATCTAAAATCAAAAGCCACTTTTCCAAAATGTGGCCTCATCTGCTCAGGCTCTGTCTATACTGACAGCGGCGAAATCGCCACCATCAGTGCCCTTTTCTGTGTAGACACGCTCAATTGCTCCAGAGTTCGCCCTAGTTACTCCTGCCCCGGAAGTGGTGAATCACTAAGGCAACAGGACGGCATATCCGGTCACCTTAGCAAAGTGTGTGAAGGGTACAACAGAGTCCTGTGGCACTTTTAAAGACTAACAGATTTATTTATCGCATCTGTTAGTCTTTAAAAGTGCCACAGGACTCTGTTTCTCTGCAATAGACTAACATGGCTACCCCCTTTGGAACTTGTGTAAGGGGTAGTTAATAAGTCGCAGGGAGATACGCAACTGCCGCCGAAAAGTGCAGCACGTGTAGAGTAGGTCTCTGTTTCCCCATTTGTAAAATAGGAGTAGTGACACTTGACTCTGCTTTGTAAAGCACCATGAGGTCTATGAATAAACCCTGCCATGTAAGTGCTAATACTGAGGGAACAGTGAGGGTCCTGTGACATCACATCAAAGAACTTCAGAGGGTCTGAGTAATTCAGTGTTAACATGCCTGGATTGAAAATTTTACTGGGAAATCAGCAGCAGCATTCTGTGGAATGGGCTGAAAGCTGATCTCTCAAGCTACTTTAGACTCTTTGACCCTGAACGGTTCCAAGGAACTTTATTCATTAAAGCTAGAGAAACCATTCAATGTCTCAGGTTACTATAACATGTGAGAGCTATATTTATGAATCAGAACCCCCTTGTGCTAGGAGCTGTACAAACAGAACAAAAAGTTCCTTGCCTAGCACTAGTGCATTTATTTGGTCAGATAATGTATGTACACTTCCAATCGACCTGCAAGATAGTTGTCCGCATAAATATAAGCCCCTGTCACATTAACTTTACAGAAGTGGAACACTGGGTCTGATGGCCCCTCCTGAACTTTGGATGCACATCTGCATAAGAACTTCTTAGCTTAGACCTAATTATATAATAGACAGAATCAGAAAAGCAGATGCAGAGTTTGGACTGGGAGCTGACTTGGAACTAACTCTCTTCAGGCCAGGTCATCTTTAAGCATTTTACTTTACTCACAAACAAGTCATTCTCTTAAAATGTGCTAATACCACGGCTTGGGGCTACTTGGGATTAGCAAGGTAATTATTATTGAAATCAATGGCATAACAATAGGAGTGAGAGATATTCCCAATAAAGACTTTTCATTTGCACACCAAAGATACAAATAAAACTGAATGAGTTTTAGATTTTATTCCAAAGAAGTAGCCACGTTAGTCTAGGTCAGCCAAAAAACCAAGGAGTCCTGTAGCACTTTTAAAGACTAACAAATTTATTTATCGCATGAGCTTTCGTGGGAGAAAATCCCACTTCATCAGATGCTTTGAAGACCAAAAGCGTCTGACGAAGTGGGATTTTCTCCCACAAAAGCTCATGCGATAAATAAATTTGTTAGTCTTTAAAAGTGCCCCAGGACTCCTTGGTTTTTTAGATTTGAATCTCTGATCAGAATGCAGGGTGTAGTAATGCCCTAATGCTAGATTGTTGGTGTTCTTTTTCAGTTCTCTCCCATGCACTCCAATACACAGAAGTCATCCTCAAATATATTATCCACGTCCCTCCTCCCACCCCCATTTTCATTCCGCTTCTCTAGTTGGCGAGAGAATGGAATGAAGGATTTACAGATTTATTTATTTTTTTTGGTTTAGTTATAAAATGTAATTTGGGCATCAGGATTTAATGGGGCAGACTTTGGTTGCCAAATTCCTTTCCCAGCTCCCTCCCCCTAATCTGGGTTTGAGGGGGATGTAGGTAGGGTGGGGGAGAGTGGTGCTGGGGAATGAATGGAACCATGGGGGAGGGGTTGGTTTTGACTGGCAGTAACCCTGGAGAACACAGGAGCTGGGGACAGGGAAAGGGCAGAGAAAGTGCATATGCTGGGCGGGAACACAGACCTAGCTAAAGGATCAGATAGGAGTTGTGGGAAATAGACTGTTTCTAAGTGCATCCTACTGGTGGGATTTCCTCTGAGATGGTCTTTCCATTCAAAACAAACAAGGAGTCCTCGGCATGTTTAAAGACTAACAAATTTATTTATCGCATGAGCTTTGGTCAAAGAAAATCCCACTTTGTCAGAGGCTAGAAGTTGGAGAAGTACAGAAGTACATCAGTACTATCTTTCACAGAGCTCTTCGTTTATCTACAAAGAAAGCCCCACAGCTGTTCCCTGCTTTACGCAAAAGAACAAGTGACAGCTTTCCCATCCCATCAACGATTTCCTTTTGCTTCAATTTACAGAGCACTCGCATCTCCGAACCAGGCAGAATCCCTACTTCCCCTCCTCTCACTAACTAATGGATGGAAAATGTCTGTTACACATCCTGGGCCAGTTTCAGCTGTCAGAGTCACTACTATTGAAATCAGTGGGGCTATTTGGGGAGTGCTCAGTAAGGTTAAGGAAATTGTGATCTGACTCCTTGTCATTAAGTTATAAGGTCTAGTTGAGCTCTAGGCTTGGGGTCAGGAGCCTCCTGGGTAGCTGCCAATTATTTCTTGCACAGTGTCAGGTTCCAAAGGGGTAGCCGTGTTAGTCTATTGTAGAAAGACAACAGAGTCTTGTGGCACTTTTAAAGACTAACAGATTTATTAATCGCATGAGCTTTCGTGGGAGAAAATCCCACTTCGTCAGACGCTTTGAAGATAGGAAAGTTACAGAGTCGGAGGAAATAAAATGCAGGGGAGTGTATGGCATAGCATAGTGTCAGGTGTGAGCTGGATGTTCTGTTGTAGATTGATATGGAGATAAGGTTCCCACCATAACTTCCACTAAACAAAATATTCCATATTTACAAGCATACCTCTATCAACCCAGGATCTCTGTAAATCCAGGTTTGTATTGATGCATGTGGTTCGCCCCAGTTCAGGCATGATTAAATGGCACGAGTGTTAATCATGGCAGTGGGTGTTTATACTAGAGGCTTGCATGGGGACAGTTCCAGTAGCAGCCGTGACTGGAAATTCCAGTGTAAACAAAGCCTCAGTCCCATCCCATTAAGTTCACAGTAAGGCTGTGAATTAATTACAGTTAATACAAAATAAATGAACTAGATTTTAAAATTCTGTCTTGATTAATTGCACTGTAACAGATAAAAGAAATAGTATTTTTCAGTTCACCTCATACAAATCCACTCAGTCCTACTTCCTGTTCAGCCAGTCATTAAGACAAACAAGTTTGTTTATATTTTACAGAAGATAATGCAGTTATGTTAAAAAAAATCTGTATCTGTAAGTTTCACTTTCATAATAAAGAGATTTTGCTGCAGTACTTGTATGACGACCTGAAAAATATTATTTCTTTTGTCTTTTACAGTGCAAATATTTGTCCTCAAAGATAATCAAAAGTGAACACAGTATACTTTGTATTCTGGGTTGTAACTGAAATTGATATATTTGAAAATGTAGAAAAGCATCCAAAATATTTATAATCATGTAAATTGGTATTCTATTATTGTTTAACAGTGCTGTTAAAATTGTGATTCATCGCAGCTATTTTTTAAATCTCGCAATTAATTGCAATTTATTTTTTTACTCATTTGACAGCCTTCATTCAAAGCCATTCCTCTAGGAACCACATTAAGCACATTTCTCCTCTCCACATCCCCAGCTCCCCACCCCACAGTAAAGCCTCTCAAACACTGAACAGTTATGAGGACCCTAGCAGAGGGACGCTGCTTCAGTCCTTCATGTTCTTTGATAAACATGTCTTTTTGCTTACAGAATAAACTAATCCGTTGGACGTTTGGTGAAGCCAGGCTACATTCATCAATGGCATTATCCTCTATTAATGGCCCAGTCCAACCTCTGCCAAGCTGTCTGTGTGGAAAGCGAACCCTCTCATATTTCTCCTAATCTATTTTGTATGCAGCATCATTCAGATGCAATATCCACACTGATATTTGCATGCCATAAAAGTGATCAAGGAAGATAAAATTGCAGCTAGATGGCCAACTAAATTGTTGAGCCACTAAGGGTTTTGTTAGCTGCAAATTTACTTTACCACAGAATCCACAGCACATAATCCTTAAATGAATGCCTCTGATTGTGAATTTACAACTGACTCTGCCAGGGAGCTGAAAACTTGCAATGGCCTCATGTCCGCCACTAAATCCCCTGGCTGGCATCTGTTCGTATGCTCTTATGGAGCACATGTTCCCCTGGTGAAATGTTCAGGCCTACTGTAGCCTGAAAAGCTGCAGTCTAAAAAGTAAATCTGTGCATTCCTGGGAAATGTTAATTCCCATCAATGTAGGCAGACAGTGAGGGGTATTATAGGGCATACCTGTCTCCAGGCATCTCGGTCAGCAGTGAGATTTTTCTGGCCTCTCTATCTCCACTTTTCCCCCTCACCCAGCAACAGGAACAAGTTTTTATTTTAAAGAATAATATTTGTTCCCATTCCCTGTTTTCTAAATGCAATAACTGCTTTTAACTTTTTCCCTTCACCCAGCAACAGGAACAAGTTTTTATTTTAAAGAATAATATTTGTTCCCGTTCCCTGTTTTCTAAATGCAATAACTGCTTTTCCCATCCCTGCAGAATTTCTGATGCCCCTGATACTTATCTAAATATGTTAACAACTCCTTTGAACCAAACTGGAACTCTCACTTTCTTCCTCCAGATCTCTGGGGATGATTTTCCCAATCCCTAGGGGTGGTGGAGGAGGGAAAGAGCAAGAGAGAGAGTAACCTTTGCGTGGGCTAGAGTTTACTTCAGTGCCCTTCCTGAGTGCCTAAAAAACCCAAACTCCAATAGAAAAGCACATAGAGACCCAGAATTCAGCCACTGAGGATTTTCAGAAAGAATTGCACAGGGTCAACCTCCCACAATCAATTCCAAAAATAACAAAAGGAACGAACTTCATTAATAAATATCCACTTTATAAAATCTTATAATGATAAAGAAACATCATCATAGTAACAACTTAAGTTCTACAACATAACAGCTTCTTTATAATCCACAGATGTTATCTTCAGTTATACATGGACATAGATAAAGAACACAAAATTAAATCTTAATAGGTCAATCCACACAGAAAAACAGTGGGAAGTAACTCGGAATTCTCAAAAGCTTAGGTTCAGTTCACCTGATTCTCAGGCCTTGTACACACGATCACTTTATCGCGCATTAACAATCATTACCGCGCGATACCAACAACAGCGTACACATGTGTAATAGGGCTGTTGCGCGTTAACTGCCTTCTTGTAGCGCAATACAAAAACCACCTCGACGAGGGTGGTAGCAGTTAACGCGGAACAGCTGTTGCGCCTTTCCACTCCTGTGTGCGCTTACCGCGCAATGATTGGCCTCTGGAACTGTCCCAGCATTCCAAAGTCGTCCTCTCTGGTCTTCCCCCCACCCGCTCTGTGGCCGTGACGAAACAGTCCCCGCCCTGCTCAGATTCCCGGGATTTTCGAATTTCTCGTCTGTTTCGCTTCCTGTTCTCTTCCTCGTGGAGTGCAGCTCTGATCATCAGTAGCAATGGCGGCCCGTCATGGAAGACGCACACCCCTTTGGAGCACAGCAGAGGTGCTGGACCTGATCAGCATCTGGAGAGAGTCCGCTGTGCAGGCACAGCTACGCGGCAGCAGGCAAAATTATGATACATTTGGCATAATTTCTCAGGCCATGTCAGAGAGAGGGCATGATAGAGACACTGTGCAGTGCAGATCAAAGGTGAAGGAGCTAAGAATAACCTATCACCGAGCGAAAGAGGCAAACCGCCGTTAGGGATCAGCGCCTGCTACATGCAGGAACTATAAGGAGATAGAAGCCATCCTCAGTGGGGACCCCACAACCACTGCAAAGAGTCCCGTGGACACAGCCCTCCCCCCCCATCCAGTGAATGCCAGACCCGAGCAGGATGAGGACGTGATCAATGAGGAGGAGGAGATGGAGGATGACCTGGAGGAAAGCGCAACAGCATGTAGCCAGGAGCTCTTCTGCACCCCCGCTGAGACGTCCACCCAAGACATGAATTGAAGCGTGTCCTCTGAGGTGGCAGAGGGGGGTTCCGGTAAGTTTCTCTTTCGTGCAGCTATGGCTCCTGCTAAAATATCATTGTCCGGGGTGGGAGTGCTTGCTGTCTCGGTCCCCGCTATGCACGCTCTTTACTCTGCATTCATTAGAAGTGCATCAACACAAGCAGTGATTGTCAAAAAATCATCTGTATTTAGGTCACTAAAGGTTTCCTCGATGTACCTCCAGAACCTACTACTCAGGTTAGATGGGAGAGCATTTGTGTCTATGCTCCCAAAGACAGATACTCTGCCTTGCCAGCTGCAAAGCACAGCCCTGGGAACCATGGCAGCACACAGTGCAGCGGCATATGGTCCTGGCTTGCAACCAGTGGCATGTAGGATATGTATTCTAGTTGGCAGGGGCACTCTGAGGAGAGAGATATCTGGTTCCATCTGTGTGCCCTGTGCAGAATGTTAGCCCCCAGTAAGCTTTCTATTAGGACGTACCTTGTCCGCTTCA
Source organism: Pelusios castaneus (assembly GCA_007922175.1). Taxonomy (NCBI): domain Eukaryota; kingdom Metazoa; phylum Chordata; order Testudines; family Pelomedusidae; genus Pelusios; species Pelusios castaneus. The sequence goes on from ML685782.1 coordinate 5,168,520, forward strand.
GCGAAGCATAGAATGTTGACTGCCCTGCACCTTCCAGTGGAATGTGCTACTGGAAGGTTACATTGGTTATCTAAGCTATGTGTTAACAACAGCTTTATTATTATTTTTTTTCTTAGATTCGACCTTCACAAGGCCGGTGTCTACCCCAGCTGACCGCAT
>ML685782.1:5173678-5201323 GCA_007922175.1 Pelusios castaneus
TAGGGGAACACTTCAATCTCCCTGCTCACTCCCTTGACGACTTGTTAATAGCTGTGTTGAAACAGATGAATAACAAATCACAGCTTCAAAGAGAAACTGCAGAACTCCAATTTATATGCAAATTTGACTCAGTTGTCTTGGGGTTAAACAGGGACTATGGATTTTTCTCTCATTACAACAAGTGATTTAACCTCACCCTCCTCTATGTGCTGTTCCCCAGTGTTTGAATCCTAACATCTATTTTGATTTGCTGTTACAGCCTGACCTGATCCTATGTCATACAGTCCCCTGCATTTAATTTCCTCCCATTCTGTAACTTTCCCATCTTCAAAGCGTCTGACGAAGTGGGATTTTCTCCCACGACAGCTCATGCGATAAATAAATCTGTTAGTCTTTAAAAGTGCCACAGGACTCTGTTGTCTTTCTACAATAGACTAACATGGCTCCCCCTTTGGAATTTGGAAGTGTTGTCGTTACCATAAAAGGCCAGAGTTCGGAGCCCTGTCTCACGCTGCGTCCTATGTGGTGCCAAGCACACACAACATTGATAGCTGCATTCTGTTTCAGTTCATTTTCAGTCTAAGACTTCTATGGTGGGGGGTCCACACCTCCATTCAAAACTTTTTAGGGGGTCTATGAATGAAAAAAGGTTGAAAAACCACTGATAGCCACTATCACCCAGACATAAATCATGCCCGTCCTGCCATCTCTATAGATCTCTTAAAGCAGGGGTCAGCAACCCGAAAGATGGGAAGAGCCATTTTAAAAAATTCCTTCAATAACCAAGTATTTTGAGCGCCGCATTAGGTGTAGCCTTCTGGTAGGGGGCGCCTGCAGCAGGGTCTCCTGGTGGGAGGGGAGCCCAGAGCCTGGTGCGGGCCTCCCACAGGGTCTCTCGGTGGTGACGGAGCCAGGAGCCACATGTGGCTCCGAAGCCGCAGGTAGCAGACCCCTGATTTAAAGAGATATCTCCTTATTAGGCACATGAGTTACATCAATAAAATGAACACTCAGCCTGACTCTGGCACAAACAGTGCATTATTCAAATGAGCGTCCACTTTCTTACCCTGGTTTTGTGACTGTATGTGGCTAGCAGACGTGCCATTTTGATGATGGGATACACTTCCTAAGGGGATGACATGAATTCCACAGCACCAGTTTGGAAAGCTGGAATTAAATAGAAATGGAAAGTTTCTAACACCCATTGTTCTTGTCTGCTTCCTCAGAATTTGTAATGGCCTCAGTCAGTCTGCACAGAACTCTGAGTGCCATTCCGTCCTTGCTGAAGAAAGTGTTTTCAAGTGGTTGTTTAGAAAGGGATCAGAGAGTGAATCCTTTGATTGATAGTTTCTTTTTCAGTGTTGCATAAGCTGGTCTGATAACCTTACTGGTGTTGAGTAGCACATTATTCTACCCAGGGTAAGTGAGGGCATCGGAATCTGGCCATTTGATATTAAATCAACATGATCTGGAAATCAAGCATCTAAGTTCTTACTCAGATATTGACTCGTGTGTCCCTGGGCAAGTTATAACGCTACATTTCCAAAAGTGTTCACTACTTAAGACACCTACAGCCTGATTTTCAAAGGTGATGAGCTTCCACAAATCCAGTTCAAGTTCCTGTGAGCTGTAGGTGCCTAGCAGCTCTGAACCTTTGATTCTGTGTTTCAGACTGGGCACCAGAAATTAGCGGACACAAGACACTCTCAGTAATGTTGCCCTTGATCTCTCTCTGTTTCTCCATCTGTAAAATGAAGACAAAAATGCTTCTCTAGCTGTAAGAGTTTAAGCAATTAATTATAGGCAAATCTTTTTGAACATGTAAAGTGATATATGTGCTTAGTATTAATAATCATTGCTGTATTACATTCTTGCTTTGTGGCATTAACTAAAGTTTCTTTTCTTTCTTTTTTCATTACTGCATTGACTTATGAAGAAAACATTCTTGTTTTCCTTCTCTGCCTTTTTGACTTAAGTGTTGATCTTGGCGGATGTTTAGATGATCCCTTTATTCTGTGAAAGCAGAGTCTGAATGAACTCTCCCCCAACATGTAGTGAGTGATGAGCTGGGGCAAAAAAACTTCAGGAAGAGACTGCTTGCAATAGACACTCCAACTCTGCCTAGGTGTGCAGCATGATTTGCCAAAAAGATCAACCACACTGGTCATGGATTACAAATCACTTTAGTATTGTGTGCAGGGGTAATAAAATAGTGTTACTGTATGAGAATACAGCAGAATTGTGCCTAGCCTGTCCTGATTTGAGGGTCACCTTATGCTGAATCTTACTTGCTTATTAGTGAAGGAGGAAAGGGATGGGGACAGATGTTTTTATCTGGTGGTGTGGACTCTTATCCTAAGTCACCATGGCTATGTCTACACTTGCTAAAATTAGTTCAAATTAGTTAGTTCAAACTAACTAATTCAAACTAATTTTAGTTAGTTTGAATTAGCTTAATTCGAACTAGAAAAAGTTAGTTTGAACTAAGCAAGTGCCATTCATGGCACTTGCTTAGTTCGAATTAGCAATCCCCATTCATTTCAATGGCCGGTTAGTTCGAACTAAGACATTAGTTCGAATTAACATGGCTACATTGGCTAATTCCAACTAGTTAGTTCGAATTAACCCTTTAGTTCGAATACTCTATTCAAACTTATTAGTTCGAATTAAGGAAGCCCTTAATTCGAACTAACTATAGCCTAGTGTAGCCATGGCTTTAGTTAGTTCGAATTAAGCCTCCTTAATTCGAACTAACTTGCCAGTGTAGACATAGCCCATGTGACTTTTCTCTCAGTGTTTAAAGACAGAGCTAATTAGACTCAATTGAGAGTCGCTGTTTCTGTTCAATAATTATCAGGGCTCAATCACTAATAAGCAGGTCTACCCTTTAGAGCTGGTATAGGGACAATGGTGAAAGGAAAAGCAATGTAGAGGCTATATGGGTGTGGAGATCCTTTACTACCCAGTGAAGTCACTAAGAGCTGAAATCACGAAAGACCTGGGTTAAGTGGTGGAATCTCAAACACGGCATTGCAGAAGAGGCAGTAGGTGTCCAATATTCCCTCTAAGGTTTGGCGGCTTGTGTGCAAAATTTTCAACCCATGTGCAAAACTTTTTCTGAATAAAATTTTTGTGCAAATTCATGCAAGAGAAATTATTGAAAAATATAGAACAACAAACAATTAATAAAAGTTGTTATTTAAAATTGTTTTTTATTAATGGTGATGAGAGGGGAGGGGTGGGATGGCTGGCAGAGGAGCGCGGCAGGGCAGGGTAGAATGTAGGAGCAGAGCAGGGCAAGAAAGGGAAAGGGAAAGGGAGAAGTGGAGTGGCTGGCAGAAGAGAACGTGGGGAAAAGGGCAGGAGTTCAGTTCCCCCTCTTCCCTAGCACCTCACATTACTCAGCCCCTCCACTCCTGGGCCCCCCCTACCCCCGCTCCTCACCGCCCACCGCCCCTTCCGCGATCTTCACCAGCCCGCAGCCCCTTCCCCAATCCTCGCTCCCCCTTCCGCGATCCTCGCCCGCCCACAGCCTCTTCCCCAATCCTCGCCCGTCCGCGGCCCCTTCCCCAATCCTCGCCCCCCCCCCCATGATCCTCGCCCGCCCGCCGCCCCTTCCGCGATCCTCACCCGCCCGCAACCCCTTCCCCGCCCGACTGCCAGCCAGCCCCCCAAACCCACACAGCCCCTCCCCACTCCTCTCAGCCCCCGGGCCCCCCTTACCTGGCTGGAGGCCCAGAGCTACAGGGGTGGCCACCAGACCAGACTGGGAGCCGCTCCTCGGTCAGGTCGCTCTCGCCCTGAGCAAGCTCTGTCTGAGCATGCTCAGGGCGGGAGATTTGAAAAGTTAAAATCCCTGGCCTGCCCCAATTTTTTGTGCATGGGAGTGAAAAATTTGTGCGCGGCTGGATTTTTTCACGTGTGTGGCCATGCAGCTTAGAGGGAACAGTGGTGATCAGCAGTGACAGGGAAAAGCAGCAGCAGCAGCATGCCACCAGCAGTAGCCGAGAAAAGCAACGGAACAGCAGCAGACAGCCAGTTGCAGAGGTGGACAGTGACCTCACACATTGCTGGATGTCCCCCCACTCCCGCGCACTACCTGGGGTGTGAGAGGAACCTTTGTGAGAACACCTCTGAACCTTGGATCTTCGCTAACCAAGGACTGCCAACCAAGGGCTGAGAGTGGTGTGCAACAGAGGGAATGGGGAATGATGTGTTAAAGGGACAGTCGTTCGTCTGACTTTCCCGTCACAAAGTAAGAAACTAAGCAAAGGCCACTTCCCAGCTCACTGTGCGGTTGGTTTTCTGCTTATGGTCTCATGGTTTCGAATGTGGTTGTGGGGTTTTCCCACATTAATGCTGGTTCCTTTTCCCTTTTCTGAAAAGTTCTCTTTTGTTACACACACTCAGTGCTTGTGAGAGGGAAGTATTGCCTCTTAGCGGCAGCTTTGGAGATGAATGGGTGGGGGCTCAAGCCAGTTCTATTTTGAACTGTTATAAGGAACCTACACACTGAACCTGACCTTGTGTCTGCTGACTCCACCTGGCCAGAGGGATTACACGGGATTACTACACACCCGGCTTTCTGCTCTGTGGACTACTCCATTGGAAAAGGCCTTACATAACTATTTATGAACATGCGGAATGAGAGTAAAAGTAAACTTCAGGACTGCCCCATCAAGGCTCTGATAACAGCACAAACAAGAAGGGGAAAAACAGCGGGGTCTAGGCAAGGGTTCTTGCACTGGATCCAAGAGCTTTCTTTGTACCTTGTGGCTGCCAGTCCCTCAACCTGGCTATGTCTGATGCAATGTCATAGAATCATAGCGCTGGAAGGGACCTCACGAGGTCGTCTAGTCCAACCCCCTGCTAAAAGCAGGACCACTCCCACTAAATCACCCCAGACAGGGTTTGTCTAACCGGACCTTAAATATCTCCAAAGACCGAGATTCTACCACCTCCCTAGGTAACCCATTCCAATGCTTCACCACCCTCCTAGTGAGAAAGTTTTTCGTAATATCCAAACTCGACCTCCCCAGCTGTAATTTGAAACCATTGCTCCTTGTTCTGTCCTCTGTTACCACCGAGAACAGCCTAGCTCCCTCCTCTTTGGAGCACCCCACAACCACATTCAAAACCATGAGACCATAAGCAGAAAACCAACCGCACAGTGCGCTGGGCAGTGTCCTGTGCTTAGTTTCTTACTTTGCGATGGGAAAGTCAGAGGAATGACTGTCCCTTTAACACATCACTCCCCACTCCCCACTTGCACTTGCTTAATTAAAACTAATTTTAGTTAGTTCGAGTTAATTCGAACTAACTAAAATTAGTTCGAATGAGTTAGTTCGAACTAACTCATTCGAACTAATTTTAGTAAATGTAGACGTAGCCTGAGAGGCAAAAAACTGGCATGTCTTAATTGACCCGTAGAGTTTAAGTATTCCTTGTAGTTAGGGAAGACATCTCTTCCTTACTACAAGTCTGTCAAGCTTTGACCATCAACCTCTCCAAAATACTGCTATTGCAAGATAGCTCCCAATTTTCATACATATATTTCTGTATACATGGTACCTATGCATATATCTTTTAAATTGAAATTCTCATCTGTATATTCTGTTATCTTCTGCATTTTATTTACATATAGGGTCACATGCTAAGCTTTAGACATACGTCATTTTTATAACACACCAGTGTGTAGTAATCTTTACTTTCACTTTTTGTTCCATGGTATAAAAAGGATTTATATAAAAGACACATCAGTGCAGCATACAGCTGTTGTCCCACAGTCTGCAAAACACAACTAAGTTGCAAATTATGTAGCGGCAGTTGATTTTATAGGACTACTAACCAGCTCCATCTAGTGGCTTCTTGTTTTCTTCAGTGGGTTTTCAGTTGCAGTGCGGATTATTTGCTGTGGATCAAGGACATGAATGATGTGGCCATTAATGACAGGGAGAAAAGCAAAGAACACGAGTTCTGTTACTTTGGAGTATTTTCTTTCATACACTTTCTCCTGTATGTTGGAAGTGAAAGCAAATTCAGGCTTAACAGAAGCGTGCTGTGTGTGGATGTTAGGAGTTTGTTCAGATAACATTTAACAGCATAAGCATAAGTAAAACTGTGCATGTGTAAGAAACTGCAGAGTAATCACGTTTATGAGAAAAAGAAAAGACAATGTCACTAAAAGCTTAGAAAAGAGTGATTTAAACTAACACTAAACCTGGACTGATGGGGGAATTAACATGGAAATTAGGCTAATATGCGTAAGAAAAGATAAAAAAGACATAAATAAGTTTAGGCAACAAAGGAAAGTTGAAGCTGTATTTTCTGGTGCTGCAGGTGATTGTGATAAGATTGTCCCACTGAGCTTCCCACTTGGGGGTAACTGATCACTACTTGCTGAGTGTTTTACCTTAATAAAGATTTCTTAGACCCATCTGCTGATTAAGTGAATCACAATACCACATTCTGGTGAGCCAGGAGGTGTGCAGATTGGACTAACCACCAAAATCCCAGAGCCCACAACCTAAGATTACTGCAGGGTTTAAAAAAAACAAGGAGTCTTGTGGCACTTTTAAAGATTAACGAATTTATTTATTGCATGAGCTTTCGTGGGAGAAAATCCCACTTCGTCAGATGCTTGAAGATGGTGAATTTACAGAATGGGAGGAAGTTAAATGCAGGGAAATGTATGAGACAGGATCAGGTCAGGCTGTAACAGCAAATCAAAATAGGTGTTGAGATTCAAACACTGGAGAACAGCATATAGAGGAAGGTGAGGTCAAATCATCTGTTGTACTGAGAAAAATATCCGTAGTCCCTGTTTAACCCTGAGGCAACAGAGTTGAATTTACATAAAAGTTCCAATTCTGCAGTTTCTCTTTGAAGTTGCATTCCAAAGAGTAAAAGCAGCAATTGTTCAGAGTTTGATAGTGATAGTCAGGGTTGTTGTGAAACAAAAGGAAGCACTGGAATTGCAGTAGAGAAAATCGAAAACTGAAGTTAAAGAAATGCAGGCACTTGAGATACAAGAACTGAGAGACAAGGTCACCATGTATTACAAATTCTGAGGTTTTGATTGAGAACGCCCAGGAATGTGAGGCTATGTACACACGATCAGATTAAAGCGCAACATGGCAATCGCGCTGTAAAAAACACGTGACCTTTATTGCGGGATAGCGCGTACACACGTCGCTCCTTCCAACGCAACAGAATTCTTTGCAATATCGTGGTGTAGCACAATGAATTCTGGGCACCTATCCCATAGTTCAATTTTCCCTGAATCGGCGCTTGGAATCATGGGATGAAAAAAGGAACGCAAAGTGCCATGGGTAAACTCTCAGTTTCCCGTGGTGCACTGTGTTCCCCTTGCGTCTTCCTCGTTGCCAATAGCAACTCGCGCCTATTTTCAACAGTGCAGTGACGCACCACTTGCGAGCAATCAAAACAGCGACAGCATGGATCCTGCTCTGATCTCCACTGTTGCCTTCAGCATTCTAAATACATCTCGGCTGGTTGCTCAGTACGCAATGAGCTCCGAGTCAGACGAGGACGCTGAGGAGCAGGGGCTGATCGATGCCATGCAGAGCAACAGCACCGCGTTGCTCAGCTCATTCACCGATCAACACCGTTTCTGGTCACGAGAGATGAGCACCGAGTGGTGGGATCGCATTTTTATACAGCTGTGGGATGATGAGCAGTGGGTACAGAACTTTCGAATGCGGAAAGCAACCTTTCTGGAACTGTGTTCAGAGTTGGCCCCTGCCCTGCGACGGAAAGACACCAACATGAGGTCAGCCCTAACCGTGGAGAAGCGTGTTGCGATTGCTGTCTGGAAGATGGCGACTCCTGACTGCTACCGGTCGGTTGCAAACCAGTTTGGAGTCTGGAGGTCCACCGTCAGATTAGCCCTCTCACAAGTCTGCCGAGCCATCAATCGCGTTCTGCTACGGAGGACGGTGACATTGGGCAATGTTCGTGAGATTGTGGATGGCTTTGCTGCCATGGGATTCCTGAACTGTGGGGGAGCCATAGACGGCACACACATCCCTATTTTGGCTCCAGACCATCTCGCGACCGAGTATATCAACAGGAAGGGCTACTTCTCCATGGTGCTGCAAGCACTCGTGGATCACAAGGGGCGTTTTACGGACATCAATGCTGGGTGGTCAGGAAAGGTGCATGATGCCCACATTTTAAGGAACACTGGTCTGTACCGGAATCTGCAAGGGGGTATCTTCTTCCCTGATCAAAAAATTACAGTGGGGGATGTGGAGATGCCCATAGTCATCCTCGGAGACCCAACATACCCACTGATGCCATGGCTCATGGAGCCATACACCGGTAACCTAGATCGCAGCAAGGAGCGGTTCAATTACTGATTGAGCTGCTGCAGAATGACTGTGGAGTGTGCCTTTGGCCGTTTAAAAGGGCACTGGCGATATTTGTATGGGAGGCTGGACTTGGCGGAGGACAACATCCCTGCTGTGATTGCGTCGTGCTGTGTCCTTCATAACATTTGTGAAAGTAGGGGAGAAAAGTTTTCCCCGAGGTGGGCTATGGAGGCACAGCACCTCGAGGAAGCATACGAACAGCCAGCCACTAAGAGTATTAGGGGGGCCCAAGGAGAAGCTGCTTGCATAAGGGAGGCACTCAGGGACCATTTCAATGATGCCGTCCCCTAGTTAACTTCCAGGACGCATCAGGTGCACCTTATGAGATTTTCAATGTGTACAAATAAAGCCACTCTTCAAATTATTTGTCACTGTTTTTATTAAAACCTAAAGGGGGTGGGGTTACAGGTGGGTGTAGCTGCGGGTCTCTAAAAAGTAGCTCTGGGGAGGACTGGATGTTGCAGTGTACCAGGGGGACGGGTGGCCTTCAAAGAAATTCTTTGAAGGACTACAGGGTGTGGGAGGCAGACACGGCTGAACTGTGTGGAGTGGCGCCCGTACATTAATCGCCTGGGTCTGCAAAAGAATCATGCTCTTGAGCAATTCTGTTTGCACCTTCATCACGCTTATCAGTTCGTCCCTGTGTTTCTGCCTCCTTTGTTGGGATTCCTCTCTCCAGGCTCGAATCTCCCTCGCGGATTCCTGTGCTGTTTTCAGCAGGTCCTGAAACATATCCTCCCTGTTTCTTCGAGCACGCCGCCGAATGTTTCTCATGCGGTCAGCTGGGATAGACACCGGCCTTGTGAAGGTCGAATCTAAAAATAATAATAAAAATAAAGCTGTTGTTAACACATAGCCTCGATAACCAGTGTAACCTTCCAGTAGCACATTCCACTGGAAGGTACAGGGCAGTCAACATCCTATGCTTCGCTGAAGCGGACAAGGTACGTCCTAATAGAAAGCTTACTGGGGGCTAAGATTCTGCACAGGGCACACAGATGGAACCCGATATCTCTTTCCTCAGAGTGCCCCTGCCAGCTAGAATACATATCCTACATGCCACCGGTTGCTAGCCAGGACCATATGCTGCTGCACTGTGCTGCCATGGTTCCCAGGGCTGTGCTTTGCAGCTGGCGAGGCAGAGTATCCGTCTTTGGGAGCGTAGACACAAACGCTCTCCCATCTAACCTGAGTAGTAGGCTCTGGAGGTACATCGAGGATACCTTTACTGACCTAAATAGAGATGAGTTTTTGACAACCACTGCTTGTGTTGATGCACTTCTAATGAATGCAGAGTAAAGAGCGTGCACAGCAGGGACCGAGACAGCAAGCACCCCCGCCGATGTGTCCACGGGACTCTTTGCAGTGGTTGTGGGGTCCCCACTGAGGATGGCTTCTATCTCCTTATAGTACCTGCATGTACCAGGCGCTGATCCAGAACGGCGGTCTGCCTCCTCGAACGGCGGTCTGCCTCCTTCGCTTGGTGATAGGTTATTCTTAGCTCCTTCACCTTTGATTTGCACTGCACAGTGTCTCTATCATAACCTCTCTCCGACATGGCCCAAGAAATTATGCCAAATGTATCATAATTTCGCCTGCTGCCACATAGCTGTGCCTGCACAGCGGACTCTCCTCAGATGCTGATCAGGTCCAGCACCTCTGCCGTGCTCCAAAGGGGTGTGCGTCTTCCATGATGGGCCGCCGTTGCTACTGATGATCGGAGCTGCACTCCACTCCACGAGGAAGAGAACAGGAAGTGAAACAGACGAGAAATTCGAAAATCCAGGGAATCTGAGCAGGGCGGGGACTGTTTCACCACAGCCACAGAACGGGTGGGGGGATGACCAGAGAGGACGACTTTGGAATGCTGGGGCACTTCTGGAGGCCAATCATTGCGCGGTAAGCGTACACACGAGTGGAAAGGCGCAACAGCTGTTCCGCGTTAACTGCTACCACCCTCGTTGAGGTGATTTTGTATTGCGCTACAACAAGGCAGTTAACGCGCAACAGCCCTATTGCACGTGTGTACGCTGTTGTTGGGATCGCGCGGTAATGATTGTTAATGCACGATAAAGTGATCATGTGTACAAGGCCTGAGTCTCAAGGGCCAGAACTGCGATCTTGCATGTACAGCTGGAAACAGTGCTGTAGAATACAGAACTGGCAGACACTTTTATATCCCACAGTGAAATTTAGAAGTTGATGTGGATAGTGTTGAATTATCTGAAGAGGCTCCACCTTTTTGCAATCTACTTTTCTTTCCTTGAGCAATCTGGACCCTAAAGCTGCCCCTGTACAAAACCTGTCTTTGTACAAGTTCCACGAAAGCTCATGCGATAAATACATTTGTTAGTCTTTAAAAGTGCCACAGGATTCCTTGTTTATTTGTTTTTGTACAGGAGATTTGAGCCCCAGGCAACTTGAGTGCAGAATGTGAGTTCTACAGAGGAAAGGGGCTGCTCCCAGCTGGTGCTCCTGGGACAGGGAGTCATTATTCTGTTTACAAACAGAGGCAGAGTGATGAAGATAAGAAAGGGCTGGTGATTAGATTAATGATCTGGAAGTCATTAGATGAATCTGAAGACAGGAATCCCTGGGGGGCTGGGGAGGGTGTTGAAAAGAGAATGCAGGGCACTCAGAAGAAATACAGCCAAGCCTTCAACATGAGATACCTGCTGTAGGTGTTAGAAGTTTTACCTGCAGGGCCAAATTAGGGCATCCAGGGTCCCCTGGCTTCCTACTTTTGTAGCGCTCCTCTCTCCCCCACCCCCAATTGGCCAGCCCTGGGTCCACCTGGCAGACTTGCCAGCCATGCAGCACAGGTCAGCGTGCAGTGCTGGGGGGCCTTAGAACTGGAAGCAGAAGTTTTTGGTGCTCCTGCCTGCCTCCCCCAGGCTGGATGGTCTGTCCCAGCACTGAGCCAGCAGGTCTGAGACCTGCTGGGGCAGCTCAGCCTGCCTGGGGCGGGGGGGGGGGGGGGGCACGCCAGTGCATCGCAGCAGCGTTTCAGAAGTGGGGCTGGGGGTGACTGGTGCATGGTGTGGTGCAGGGATTAAGGTAAGGGGGAACGCACCGGAACACAGTTCCGGGGCCCACAAATTTGAGAGGCCAGAGTTCCAGTGCCCCTAAAAGTAGAAAAATCCGGCAGAATGCATGTTCCACCCTGCTCTGGCTGCTGGCAGGTCCTACGCCCCACCGTTGTTAATCACAATACTTATTGTGTTATGCAGCGTTTGCTAGTTTGTGTCAATAATTGCTATAGACATAAAGGCCATATAAAATTATAACTATTTTTATGGAGTGATAATGGATGCATGTGGTACTGAGAGGAGGTTGCAGATGCCTACCTGGGCTGGGGCCCGCACATGCATGAAAGGGGCCCAGACAATACGGAAAAGGGGCCCAGAGATTAGGAGAGTTCCAGGGCCTGTCAAATTCTACTTTAACCTCTGGCGGCGACCATCCAGGGCCACAAGCACTGTCAGGCTGCCGCGCTGGGGCCTCGAGGGGCCTGGCAGAGGAGACTTGCTAAGCCAGCCTAAGCCATGGTTTTGATAACACCTGGCTAGAAGGATCAGTTTGTCTTTTGTCTTTGAGAAACAGGTTTACCCACTCCCCAGCCTTGTCTGGTAAGCACTGTAGGATCTGCATACAGGGGCACATATGGTCACACCTGTATCTCATATACAACATTTATGCTAAAACATCCAGAATAGCATTTGCCTTTTTCTCAACCACCTTGCACTGTTGTCTCATCTTTTCTTAGTGATCCGCTATCACTCATAGATCCTTTTCGGCAATACTGCCACTTACTCAGCTATTCCCATTTTATATTTGTCCATCTGATTTATTTTTCTTTCAACTTCTCTTTATTTCATTTCATATTACTGATTTCAGACCAATCCAATTTATGAAAATCATTTTGAATTCTAATCTTGTCTCCCACATTGCTATCAACTCTTCCAAACTTTATGTCATCGGCAAATTGTGTAAGCAAACTCTCCACTCACTTAACCGAGTCATTAAGTGTAACACAAAGGCCGAGCCCTGATTAGGCGTCTGTCAACCCGGGCAGATTTTTGTGGAAAAGATGGAGGCTTAAGAGTTATTTAAAAATAACAGATTGTTTATTAAGCCTTAAAATTAATAGCTATAAAACTCCTTATCTAATAACTGATGGTAAAACCCCTCCACCCACCAACCAGAGTGTCCCCGTTCCTTTACAGTTTTTCTCCTCCCTCTGGGGAGCTGGGGCACCGATCGTCCGAGCTGATGGGATGTACCGGAATCAAAGTCTAAGTCCTTAGTCCAAAGGTCGTTAGCCGTCTGCTTCTGGGTCCAGGTCCGAAGTTCCTCCGATCTCGGCCGTCTGCTTCTGGGTCCAGGTCCGAAGTTCCTCCGATCTCGGCCGTCTGCTTCTGGGTCCAGGTCCGAAGCTCCTCCGATCTCGGCCGTCTGCTTCTGGGTCCAGGTCCGACGCTTGTGGTGTGTGATTTCAGCTTTAGTGATTTCAGCAGCTCCTCTCCACGGATAAACAGCAACCCACCAGCCCTGGGTCCTTGGTGCCTTATATACAGTTCTTAGTCCAATCAGAGCATCAGGTTTTTCCCACCGTTTGGGCCTTTGTGCACCCAGCACGCTAGTTTTTATGCACACGACCCCCTAGTTTATGCACCCGGCCTTTACCAGAGCCTTGTCACTGGGCAGATTCTATCCTTGGCAACTTGCCAGGGTGCCTCAGCCCAAGCTGTCAGTCAAACTGCCCAGGCTTAACAGTACTTTTAACATTGGGTTTTGTTTCATATGCATCATATAAAACATATAACCTTAATATTTACTAACATAAGGAAACTATTGAATAGTTCTGAACCCAAAACAGAAACCTGCAGGACTCCACTAGATATGTCCTTTCACTGTGGCAGTAAACCATTGACTAGGGTTTTTGTTTTTTTTTTAAAGAAAAGTTTCAACCAGTTATGCAGTCATTTTATAGCAATTTAATATAGATCATATTTCCCCAGTTTTCTTATGAGCGTGTTATGTGAAACTGTGTCAAAAGCCTTATTAAAGTCCAGATATATCACATCTACTGCTTCTCCCATCCAGTAGTCCAGTTATGCTATCTAAAAGAAAATCAGATGTGCTAAACAAAGAACACAATCCATTTTCCAAAGAGTATACAATGTTAGTATATAAATAGGTACAACCACTGGCACCAAATTATCATAGAAGATTAGGTTGGAAGGGACTCCTGAGGTCATCTAATCTAACCCCCTTTCTCAAAGGAGGAGCAACCCCAAATAAATCATCCTAGCCAGGGCTTTCTCAAGCCGGGCCTTAAAAACCTCTACGGAAGGAGATTTCACCACCAACCTAGATAACCCATTCCATTGCTTTACTTTCCTCCTAGTGAAAAAGCTTCTCTTAATATCCAACCGAGACCTCCCACACTGCAACTTGAAACCATTGCTCCTAGTTCTGTCCTCTCTCATCACTGAGAACAGCCTAGCTCCCTCCTCCCTGGAACCCCCCTTCAGGTAGTTGAAGGCTTCTATCAAATCCCCCCTCACTCTTCTCTTCTGCAAACTATACAAGCCTAATTCCAAAGGGGTAGCCGTGTTAGTCTATTGTAGAAAGACAACAGAGTCCTGTGGCACTTTTAAAGACTAACAGATTTATTTATCGCATTTTCTCCCACGAAAGCTCATGCGATAAATAAATGTGTTAGTCTTTGAAAGTGCCACAGGACTCTGTTGTCTTTATACAAGCCTAGCTCCCTCAGCCTCTCTTCCTAAGTCATACATTACAGCCCCTTAATCATTTTCGTTGCCCTCTGCTGGACTCGCTTCAATTTGTCCACATCCTTCCTGAAGTGGGGGCCCCAAAACTGGCCACAATACTCCAAACGTGGCCTCATCAATGCTGAATAAAGGGGAATAATCACTTCCCTCGATCTACTGGCAGTGTTCCTATTAATGTACCCCAATATGTCATTAGCCTTCTTGGCAATTATGTGATTCACAATGGGCTATGATCTGTATGATTTTTCTGTTCACTTTCGCATGTGATTGAATGATTTGATGCCAGTTATGCCCTGCAAGGTTCCCTTATGAATTTTCTATCTTATTGTTGTGGTATCATGTGATTTATGCCATCATCTGCCGGAAATGCCCCTTTGCCCTATATATTGAACAAACCAGACAGTCTCTGCGCAAAAGAATAAATACACACAAATCTGACATCTGAAATCACAACACTAAAAAACCAATAGGGGAACACTTCAGTCTCTCTGCTCACTCCCTTAATGACTTGCTAATAGCTGTGTTGAAACAGATGAATAACAAATCACAGCTTCAAAGAGGAAACTGTGGAACTTGAATTTATATGCAAAGTTGACTCAGTTGCCTTGGGGTTAAACAGGGACTACGGATTTTTCTCTCATTACAACAGGTGATTTGGCCTCACCTTCCTCTATGTGCTGTTCCCCAGTTTTTGAATCCTAACATCTATTTTGCTTTGCTGTGACAGCCTGACCTGATCCTATGTCCTACACTCCCCTGCATTTAATTTCCTCCCATTCTGTAAGTTTCTCATCTTCAAAGCATCTGACGAAATGGCATTTTCTCCCACGAAAGCTCATGCGATAAATAAATCTGTTAGTCTTCAAAAGAGCCACAGGACTCTGTTGTTTTTCTATCTATTAGATAGCACCCAGGAGCATGGCTTCCAGTCGTGGACCTCCTCACATTAACCTGCTGGAGAACAGGTTAATTAATTCAGAAGAACCCACATGCTATGTCAAGCTCTTGGCTTCCTGTTGCCCCTTCCATTCCCTGTAAAGCACTAAATGAGAGATGGAACCTAACTATTCTGGATGCCGTTCAATAGCCGACTGATCACTGTTAAACTAGTTCTCCAGAACGAATGGAGCAACAGCACTGTTGAAATATAAGTGGCCCAAACGTGACAATGAGGCTGTTACAGATTTGCCTATGTGGCAGTGAACAGTGCTATAACTCTTGCTGACTCTCCTTTGCTTCTAGAAAAAGGAGTGACGACCACGTGTTCCATTTAGAAGCTACTTTCTAAAGCAGGAGGATCACATACAGGGCCCTGTAGTGTTGCAGGGGAAGGGGTGGAGCCCAGAGGGGAGAGCAGCACTTTGCTCCACCCAGGACTCTGCTGGGCCCATGTGGTGGCAGGGGGTGGGACCGGGAGGGGGAGAGGGACTGGCAGCTGCACTCTTGGCCAGGATCAAGGCTCAGCTGGCAGCCAGATTAAAAGCTCCCCTGGGCTGGATTCGGCCCCTGGGCTGTATTTTGCCCACCTTTGTTCTAAAGCGTATAAATAATTTGGCATCAGTTTGCGTCTATAATGTTTTCATAGCCCTTTGACCTTTCCCTCTCAGGTTATCTTTCTGTGCAGAGGATCCTCAGCTGACCAACATATCCCCCGGAAAAGACCTCTGGTTTGTGAAATATAGGGATGGATGGGAAACAAAAAACCGAACAAAGTAGGAATTAATTAAAGGCTTACCTTTGAAATCCTATTGTCTGAAGCACTAGGCTGTGCATATTGAGGACAAATAACCAGATCGACACCAGAATTTCACTAAATGGGGATGAGTTTGCAACAGATGTCTTAAGGAAGAAAGCTTAATAAAACTAAGCAGACTCCTAATTACTAAAGGCCTCTTAAGGAAAACTGACCAGGCTTGCCTAGGGATATATAGCATCTTCTAAAGAAGGTATTCTAAATTCTAGTGCACCCTCCTGAACAACTAAGATTGCCTCATGAGTGTGATCCTTCCTCTTGCAGGGTCCTAGAGAGCGGGCTCCAGCCCAAGCCTGAATGGCTACAGCACAATTAAAAAGCCCATTAGCTTGAGCCCAAGTCATCTGACAAGAGCTCACTATGGTGTTTAATTACTGGATAGCTATACCCTCACTAATGAATATGGTAATGTAAGAGTTAGATTTGTAGGTCAGAGTATCAATATATCCTTGAATCTATTGAATGGGGAGACTCATTCAAAGATCTTAAATATGTTTATATTTGTTAATAATTAAATGTGCAAAGCTTTTGTCTTGCATCACATCCATCTGTAAGTCTGTCCGTGTGCATGTTACACTTGGTACAAATTTGAGTTCTGTAAAAGGTTCCAGCACCCTGAAAGTTATTTGTAGGCAAAAGCTCCAAATAGGACAAAATACTAAACTGCATCTTGTCTCCAGTCCATCTGACATATCCATATTTGCTTTCTTACTAATCGTTGACTTTGAACTAAAAAATAGCCACCTTTTCATTTCACCCGGGATTTCTTCCTTTCAGTCACTTCTCCCAACTCTTTCCTTAGATCAGTTTTTAATGGTCTGTGAAGGTTTCTCTTAAGACTTGCACAAAACGACCTAACTATCCAAAACACATGTAGAAGATGACTGAAGAAGATTACATTGGTGGAAAGACATTTATGCAATGTTTGTCTCAGTACAACCTAAGATTACTCACCTATTCAGGACAGAGGGCTGTGTTTTGTAGAACTGATGCAAGCAATATTTCTGGGGAGGAGTGATCCATATGCATTCAATTGCTGTCTCAAATAATTTATTAAAATCACTGAACTCGCCGCTGCTTAGGGGGAGTCTGGTTTATGTGCATTAGTTTAATTTTCCTGATCTGTGTTGTACTCCGCATTTGTAGGATTGAAGAATATCTTATGTCTTATTATTATTTGAACTATGTCTTATCATCATCACCATCATCACCACAAATCACAAAAACCAATAGGGGAACTCTTCAATCTCCCTGCTCACTCCATTGATGACTTGTTAATAGTGTTGCTCAAACAAATAAATAACAAATCACAGCTTCAAAGAGAAACTGCAGAATTGGAATTTATATGTAAATTCGACTCCGTTGCCTCAGGGTTAAACAGGGACTATGCATTTTATTCTCCTTACAACAGGTGATTTGACCTCACCTTCCTCTATATGCTGTTCCCCAGTGTTTGAATCCCAATGCCTATTCTGATTTGCTGTTACAGCCTGACCTGATCCTCTGTCATACATTTCCTTGCATTTAACTTCCTCCTATTCTGTAAACTCCCCATCTTCAAAGCACCTGATGAAGTGGGATTTTCTCCCAGAAAAACTCATGCGATAAATAAATCTGTTGGTCTTTAAAAGCGCCACAGGACTCCTTGTTTGTTTAGCTGACCTAGGCTAACATGGCTACCCCTTTGGAACTTATTATTATTATTATTAATATTATTATTTATTAATGAATTTGGGATTTGATTTTATGTGGACTTGGAATTTTACATACAACATCTTAGTCCCCAAGAGCATCCGACATCTAGTCATCTTAACATTTTAGCCTCATTCCACTTAGCACCATGGTGTTCAGATACAGTACTAACAACAAATGTGGGCATAAGAACCAGAATGCAAATAGTACTGCAGTTAGAGTGGGCTCTGCTGCTTGCGCTTAGAGGAGTTTATTGGCAGCTCTTCTCTGCATTTAACAGC
This sequence comes from Pelusios castaneus, assembly GCA_007922175.1. NCBI lineage: Eukaryota > Metazoa > Chordata > Testudines > Pelomedusidae > Pelusios > Pelusios castaneus. The sequence goes on from ML685782.1 coordinate 5,191,599, forward strand.
CAACCAGTTATGCAGTCATTTTATAGCAATTTAATCTAGATCACTCTGTATTTTATCCCTACCCTCCCGTGTATCTACCAGTCCCCCCAGATTAGTGTCATCTGCAAGCTTGCTGAGGGTAAAATCCACTCCTTCATCCTCCAGATCATTAATGAAATTAATCATAAGTAGTATGAAAGTCACTTGAGAGCAAGGACACATTGGGTGCATCTACACTTACAAATTAAGTTGATTTAAATTTGCTTAAGTTGACTTAATTTAATCTGCGTCTACACTACAATTTCCTTAAATTGACTTAAGCTGCTGCTTAAATCGATTTAAGGAAATTTAAAGTCGACTTTATAAAACCTAGTATAAAGTCGACTTTACTGGCTAAGTCGACTTTATAAAGTCGATTTAGCCAGTGTGGACGCAGATTAGCCCTAAATCGACTTAAAGTCGACTTAAAGGGCTCCAGGGTTCCCCCACTGCCCTCCCTACCAGGGTCGCTGGCACAGCCAGAGCCTGGCGTGCCCCCCCACAGGGCAGGACACAGCCCTGCCCACCCTGCTCCTGTGCCCTGCCAGTGTCCCTGTCCAACTTTGCCCCCATTGTACCCAGGTACAATGGGGCAAATGCTGAGCCCCCTGCCACCATGGACCAGTCCCAGGTCCACCTAGCCCCTAGAAGTCAACTTAGGCGTCCAGTGTGGACACTCTAAGTCGATTTGGCAAGGTCCCCTTTAAGTAGACTTAATTTTTGAGTGTGGACATGCTAAGACGACTTATTTGGCCAAGCGTAGACATAGCCATTATGACCATATAGGTACTTTCTGCAAGAATGCCACAGCATTTTTCTTACATCAGCCACTTAGTATGTTTGCAATTGATGCATAATGTTTGGGGAGTTCTAATTAATTGCTGTTGTTAATGATTTATGATTAAATTATCCTTTGTAGTCTGGTAGGGCCCACGACTTCACTTCAGGATTTATATAAGTAATCAGAGATGTGCATAAGAGGGGGGAAAGCAGGGACATGCCCTGTATAATGGTCAGGAGTACATTTTTGCTTGGGACTGGAGGGGGCTGCGGAGTAGGATGAGTGGGAGCTTCTCCAGATCCTTCAAAAAGTTCACATTTAAATTTCTGCACGTGCCCCTGTGAGTAACAAAAAAGAGGTGGGGTTTTAGTTCCAGACCGCTTTCCATGGTTACAGGTATTTCAGGCTCCCTGGGATTCTTTCGCCTGAGTGGTGTGGTATAAATATATATAATAAGTAGTTTGAATTCACAAAGAGGCCAGTCTGGTCATTTTCTTAGGCGCTGGAGGGCGCAGTACTGGGAAAACCCGCATGTCCTCTAGCGTTAGTCGTTCACAGCCAGCTTTGAATGACCACATTTGCAGACGGTCCCTTACTGCCCTTTTCGTCTGTCGTCCCGCTCAGCACCATCACAGCGCTCCCTAACTGAAATCCCAGCCCAGCCTCTCGCGAGACTTCGAGGTTTCATGAACTCTCCCAGCAGCCCTTGTTCTCTCTCTTCCGCGGTGCGGGCGGACCGTGAGGTGAGCCTGTTACAGCTGCTGGGCCCAGGCGCTGCCTCAATCCGCCGCTACTCGGCGCCATCCGACCCTGCGAGTCCCGGAGCCGGGCTCGGGCGGCCGGGGGACGGGCCCTGTCGCCTGTAGGGCCCGAGATTTCCGTGCCCTGGGCCCGCCCCAGGGAGTACGGCGGAGGGTTGGGGGGAGAGATGCAAAATGGCGGGATGCTACGAGTGCCCCGCCGCGGGGGCCGCGAGAGACCCGGATGTACTAGTTCGGGAGCGGGGACGCTGCGGTGGGGGCTGGGGGGTGGCATGGGAGGATGGGCTGGTTCACTGTAGTGGGGGGGGGGCATGGGAGGATGGGCTGGTTCACTGTAGCCAGAGGCTGGGGGCTGGACTGGTTACTGCTGCCCCAGTCTGTTTTTCTGGGTTGTGGGCAAGAGCCAATGGTTGGTGCAGGAAAGGCAGTCTGTTACATGTGGAGAGGAGCTGCCAATAAGCTCTAAGTGCAGACTGCAGAGCCCACTCTGGCTGGAGCACTATCTGCATGCTGGTTCTTATGCCCATGCTCCTTGTTAGTATCCGAACACCATGGTGCCAAGCGCAGTGAAGCTAAGATGATGGCTGGATTTCTGTCTGAAGCTCTTGTGGACTAAGATGTTGTGACACTAAGGCTAATGAGTTCTCTCTGGGTGCATGGTTGTGCATCTAACAAAGTGGGTTCCAGACCACAAAAGCTTATTTTCTCATCCCCCCCCCCCCCAGTTTTTTTGTTGGTCTCTAAGGTGCAGCACGATTTCTCATTGTTTTAGTGTGTATATAGTTCATATAACTAGTTTTTAGTATGTAAATCCATCTCAAAGACAGGTTTTATATAAAAAAAAGTTGTGCATGAGGCCCCATTTATTTAATGTATCAGGAATTTTGGGACATCAAGGGTATTTTACTGGTGTGTTACAATAGGCCACAGTGTGAACTATTTGTGAAAGGAGTAGATTTTTTGAAGGGCATATGGGTAGTGTGTTTTCTCTCTGCAAGTATGCATTTTTAAATGCTTGAATTCTAATTTATGTCAGAAGATGCAGGAATTGATTTTAAAAAATGCTTTTATGAGAAGGCTGTAATGATGACTGACTTAGGACACCTTTGGATTAATCATGAAAATAATACTGATTTCTGAACAGCTGCTTCTCTGAACCATCTCAGCTAAACTGAGAAATAACATTGAATATACGTGTTGTACAGCTTTGAAATGTAGCTCTTCATTAATGTTTTCCACAGTTAAGCTCTGAAAATGGTCCGCTACTCACTTGATCCAGAGAACCCCACCAAATGTAAGTGATTTTTGTCAAGTATTTATTGTGTTTTTCAGAAATAAATGAGGCTATGTCATTTCAAAAGTTTATTTTTTGTTTCCATAGCATGCAAGTCAAGGGGTTCTAACCTTCGAGTCCACTTCAAGGTATGCAGAGTGTATGTTTGGGTTTTTTTTCTGGGAATGTAAGTAATAGAAAAAACCATGAATTTTGGAAGGAAATGCCTTTCCCCCTCATAAATGTCATGAATACATTGGATCAAAGTGACTATTTAGACAAGTGCAATAGTATAAAATATTGTCAGCATGTGGCTAGAGGTACTGTGTGAGACTGAGGCCTTTTCTTCACTAGCATGTATGCCAGTCAAACTTCTGTCATTCAGGCATGTGAAAAAGTTTTGCTGGCGTAAGTTGTGTGACCAGTAACATGTCAGTGGGCAAGCGCTCACCTGCCCTCATAATAAAAGCAGCTAAATGATCGATGTAGCTACGCTGGCAGGAGAGCACCTCTCACCGACATAGTGCTGTCCAGTCCACACAAGTGCTTATGCTGGCAGCGCTCAACGGAGTGGTTTTTTCACATCCTTGAGTGACAAAAGTTTTGCTACCATAAGTGCTAAATGTAGACGAGGCCTTGGCCCTGGTCCGCACTACACAGCTAGGTTGAGGTGAGCTGTGTTCGGTTGAACAAACCGTACACACTACAGCCTTATTTCTGCCTCTGTAAGTGCCCCACTGCACTGACGTGATTCCGCCTCCACTCGATCCATAGGGCTTATGTCGGGGTAGTTAGTTGAACAAACCGTACACACTACAGCCTTATCTCTGCCTCTGTAAGTGCCCCACTGCACTGACGTGATTCCGCCTCCACTAGATCCATAGGGCTTATGTCGGGGTAGTTAGAATGATGCCGTGTTTGTGTAGAGTAGATGCTGCATAAGTTACATCTGCTGTTGGCTGTCATTTTTGTCAATTTCATGCCCGAGTGCTGTAGATATTGACATGAAGATGGTCCCTGCTAGGCTGCTGTCCAGGCTCTTGAGGGGAAGCTGCAAGGAGCTGAGAGCCAAGGTCCTCAGGCCTCGCCCCCCCCCCCCCCCCGCCTCTCTTGTCAGTGAAAACACTCCTGATGAGGATGCACCCCACCAGGAGAAGGAGAGCAGTGTGGGTGTGAGCCATCTTTGATGGCTGTAAGTCAACCTGTGCTGACTGTAATGGAGATTTGCTCTAAGTGATGACAGTGGTTCCTTTTGGTCTTGGAACCTGTAGTGGTCGTGTTCCTAAATATAGAAATAAGACAGTCTGTGTCTATGGTTGTGTTTGTAAATATAGGAAAAAGAAGTTTGCTGTCAAACAGATAATTCAACACAATGGGAAACAGCTGCTTATAAGGGGAAAATAGAGAACCTGATATATATCAGATCAGACCTGTCATTCATCTAATTCAGTATCTTTGTTTCAGGCAATGGAAAAGTGTTAGTATATACTGGTTTTAATTTGTTTGTATGCTTAGGGATACAGACATCTGAGGAATTATCTGTTAAATTTCATTAAATTATTGTGGTAAAATGGTCTTTCCTATTAGCCAATCTTATGCATGACATACTGACCATCAAGGAAAAGGTATGGAATAATTGCAGTGTAAAATCTAGCTACATATGAAATGCATCCTTAGAGAAACAATGTGTGGCTGCAGTGATGACTTTCTTAGGACACCTTTGGATTAATCATGAAAAGATGATGGGTTTTCTGAGCAGCTATTTTTTTTCACCATATTACAGTATTCTCAGCAGAAATGTGGCTTGTAAGTGGTGATTTCTCTTATAAGGTGTTGCTTCAAATAAGCATCTTCTGTATTGAATATTTTGTGCCTGAATTAGCTGAATATTCTTAATTTTTATTTACTTGATTTTGGCAAACATTGTCTAAGTATCAGCAGTCGTGTATTGAGTAGAAAGTACAGTCAAGGCTAACACAGCTGGTCACAGCTCCTTGAAAGATCTGGTCCTGTACTGTGACTAGGAACAGTTAAGGTTATACAAGAACCACAAAACAGTCAGTTTGTGGCAAGTGGATGGGGCTCATGGCTGCAGGGAGCACTTCCATAAGTCAGTCCACGATTAAGGAATTCACTGCCACACAGATAATACCTGCTAACCTCATTGCATTCAGAAATAAGTAAAAAATTATTCTCTCTTTGCTTTTATTAAGCTCTGGTTTGTTACATGTTAAGCAACAAAATATAAACTAAAACTGATCAGCTATTTCCCCTTCTCTGCTGGGAAGCAAGAGAAATATTTTTTTCTATTTTTAAATTAACTCTTGTTATAATGAGGATGGTCTTAGTAGTACCTAGATGGAAGAGTACTTAAGCTGCCAATAAAAAGATGTTTTAGAGAAAGCTATCAATGACCGTATAATGCTGTGACTGTTTTGTTGCTAGAACACTCGTGAGACAGCCCAAGCTATCAAGGGCATGCATATCCGGAAAGCCACTAAATATTTGAAGGATGTGACCCTGAAAAAGCAGTGTGTTCCCTTCCGTCGTTACAATGGTGGAGTTGGCAGATGTGCTCAGGTGAGATTGAGGATTGAAATTTGGGAAGACTCCTTGAAAAACTAATTCTCTTGGTGAAAGAGGGCTGGGTTGCATTATGTGTATCTCGCCACTGGTGACAAAGTCATGGACAGTTCACAGGCAATACACAAAAATTCAGGAACCTGTGGCCTGTCTGTGACTTCTGCTGAAAATAATGGTGGAAGGGACTGACCAAATGCCCAAGGAGGGAGGATGAGAGACCTAGCCCTACTGTGGGAGGGAGAGAGTGTAGCAGTCACGAAGAGCAGCTCTGGCTCCCCATCCCAGCGCTGTGGTTTCCTGCTCTGGGAGCCTCCATGATGGCTCAGAGCTCCAGCATTCACCCTGGCTGTAGGTGATGTCTCTGGGGTCTGCCATTGAGGCTAGAGGCTGCTGGGTATCTTCTCAGCCTGAGATGGGTCAGGGAAGCAGGGTCCCCGGTGGAGATTGGGAACTATTGGGGGCCCTGGTGCAGCTGGGAGCTTCCGGGACCAGTGGGACTCCAGGGGCTCCTTCACACTGCTATGGCTGGGGGTTGGAGAGTTGGCAGACAGCAGCAGATAACATATATCTTCACATAGTTGGCAGCCCTTGCGTAGGAGGTCCACAGCAGTAGTAACTAGTGGGACTGAGAGTCAGAATGGGTGTGTTCAGACATGTATTGGAAAGGCCAACTTTTCAGCACTTGTATCTTTAAAACAAAAAATCAAACACAAAACTAATTTGGACATGGATATAAAATGAGAAGACAGATGTATTTTGGTTGATCTGGGACATGAGTAAATAGGAATAAACTTGTGGGGTACTAGCTGCATTTGGAAAGAAAGTAGAGTCATTTTGGTTTTAGCTGAAAAAGAAAAAGGGATTTCATTCTATATTTTTGGTTTAGACTTGCTTGTAGAGCCATGCAGACTTGTGGTTGCTATGATGACTTTCTTAGGCCACGTTTGGATTAACCATGAAAAGAAATGTGTATTCTGAGCAACCTTTGTAAAAGACAGGTGATTGGTTTTGTTTTGAGTGAAACTACAACTAAACTCTCAATCTTTCAGGCCAAGCAATGGGGCTGGACACAGGGGCGGTGGCCTAAGAAGAGTGCAGAGTTCCTTTTGCATATGCTCAAAAATGCTGAGAGTAATGCTGAGCTCAAGGTAGGTTAAAAATGCAAATGGACATGTATAGTTAACGGCTGAATGTCCAGCCCAAAACCTTGGATCCAGGTACTCCTAAGCACAGTGGTCAAAAGGTTTGAAAGGTCAGAGGAGTTTGGAGAGCTGTATTCTGGGCTGTGGATCTGGGGGTTTGGTTTGATTCCTTATCTATTAAAATATTCATATTTATGCAAATCTTTGGAGCAAAAATAAGGTGTGAAAACTTACAACTTAGTTCATACACTAAATTGTCAACTTGACTGCATAAAGAATGAGTACATGTGGCAGAAATGAATCTTTTTAAGACCCATGTATTTTTTTAGCACTTGGGAAACCTGTGTTTTGTTTATAATGTTCTAACACTACATTGTAGTGACCTCTGGTGGCAGTGATGACTATCTTAGGACACCTTTGGAATAACAATGAAACAAACTTCATTTCTGAGCCATCATAATGACTGAATGTTTTTTCTAAAAGGCAGTCTGAAATTTTAAGTCGCCTTGAGCTATTAATTGACTCTTCTACTTAATAAATGTCAGACTACTACGTAGTTTTGTGGACTTTGTCGTGGTAAGCTAACACACATGCCCATGAAATAACTTTCCAGTTTTTGTGTTCCCCATTTTGGTACGAACAAACATGTTTTTGTTTATAGAGGAAAATGAACCTAGACTAAATCTTAGACGTTTCTGTTGCATTTTTTCAGGGTCTTGATGTGGATTCTCTAGTAATTGAGCACATCCAGGTCAACAAGGCCCCCAAAATGCGCAGGCGTACCTACAGAGCTCATGGTCGTATCAACCCCTACATGAGCTCCCCCTGTCACATTGAGATGATCCTTACTGAGAAGGAACAGATTGTTCCTAAGCCAGAAGAGGAAGTTGCTCAGAAGAAAAAGGTAAGACGATAACTCAGACAGTAGTGGTATTATCTTGGGGATTTTGCTCTGCATTTGTTTATTGGAGACTTGTTTGTCTGTCAGTATGTTTTTTAAAATATCTGAATTTTTTAACTGGCGTTTTTCAGATAAAATGATTACTATAATGACTATCTTAGGACACGTTTTGGAATAAAGATGAAAAATACATTCTGAGCAACCTTCAGAGTGCTATGATTTCAATATTACATTCAGAATATGAAAGGATTCTCTATAAACAACTTCACTGAAAAAAGATGGCTTTAATTGTATGCTTTTCAGTCTCTCATTTAAAAACAATACTTACAACTGTTCCTGAAAAACAAGTCATGGTAGTGTCAAGGTGTGAAAAGAATTGTTCAGTTATATTGAGCGGCTTATCTATTAAAATAGTCACATTAAGAGGACAACTCGTTAACTAGTACACACTTAAGGCAGTCCCATTTCTAAGTTTCCCAAACTCGCATGTGAAACTGAGAATGAACATGGCCTAATGGTATGCTGTGTTGGTCCAGGATATTAAAGAGGTGGGTGAGGTAATATCCTTTAATGGACCAAGTGTTTTTGAGAGGGACAAATTTCTGAATTACTCACAGCCCCTCTTCAGGTCTGGGAACAGTACAAAGACTAATGCATCGGGTGGAGACGCAGTATGCGGACAGGAGAAAGTTCTCCTGGCTGAATATAAAAAACCACCCCTTTGAGCAGCAGAAGCTATGTTGCAAGGAGAAATTCTTCTGTCAACAGCACTACGCACACAAGTAATTGTCAGTGTAAATTGTCATTGGGGCTGGTTTCTTCAGACCACGAGTGATGTATGTTACGCCAACATAGACTGGAGTGTAGACACAGCCCCAAAGTGTCACAGCTAAAGATCAAATAGATCAGGGATTGCCTTCCCTCCTCACCCCTATGCCTGCCCTGCCACGGACTCCTGTTCCCTGCTGGCCCCACCCCTGCATGTGGGGCTCTTGTCCTCTGCTGGCCATGCTGCCCAGCTGGGGGGCGGGGCTAGCAGGAGCCCCACATGCTATATGAGCCACTAGGGTCGAAGCAGCAGCTCCAGGCCCGATGGCTGCTCCTCCCTCTCTGCTGGTCCCCTTGTCCCCCCTTTGAGCACAGCGGGACGGAAACTCGGCTGCTCTCTCTCTACTGCCCCCCTCCTGTGTGCGCAGTGGGACCAAAGCCACACTGGGAGGGAACAGCTGCCGGCCGCACCATGGAGGAGGCCAGCCCAGAGAGAGAGCAGCTTCTCTCCTGCTGTGCTGAGGGGGCCAGCAGAGGGGGAGGAGCAGCCGCTGGGCGTGTAGCTGCTGCTTCTGCTCCAGTGGCTCCTTTGGCGCATGCTCCCTCATGTAAGGAGGCAGGGGGCGGGGCCAGAAGGGGTTCTAGGCACTGCACCAAGGGGCAGAGAGTCACACAGGGCTGGAGCAGCAGCCCCATGGGCCACTAGGAGCAGGCTCGGCTGTGGGTTTCTGACCCCTGAAATAGTTAGTTCAGCCTAAGTAGTTAGCAAATATTTTAAGTGGACCATTCAAGGTGACATGGTCCATTACAACACCCCTGTGTTATAGGACAAAGAGAAAGGTTACAGATTTTTGTAATAAGCCATAAGTGTCTTCATTAAGACTATGATTTTTAGTGTCTAGCAAAGTTTTGAATTTAAGCTCCCAGGTTGTCTTTTGAAATGTCATACAGGTTTCTTTTGAGAATGAGGACTGATTGGTCAGATAAGGAGTGGTATAATCTGCTTGGTGGATGCAGACTTTCATGCTTTCCTTTTTATTTTTCAGGTATCTCAAAAGAAGCTGAAGAAGCAGAAGCTTATGGCTCGAGAGTAAATCTGACCGCAGATGTACATAAATAAAAAAGAAAACTCAGATTTTACTGCGTGTGCTTTTCTTTTCTTGAGGAATTAACATTTTTGCAGGGTTTTGCTTTGTTGATCATAACTTACTTTTAATATTTAACAGGGTGCTCCCCACCTCCATTTAAATATTTGCATGTTACTATTTGAGATTCTTAGTCTCTAAAACTATGGTTCTTTCCCTACCCCTTCCTAAACAGTTATTAGTAAATTATCTCCCAGTTGGGTGTTTGAAAAAGGTATGTTTGGACTATCAGGTGAGACACAACACCAAAAAAAAAAAAAAAAAAAAAATCAATTGGTAGAGTAAACTTCTTTATGCAAGTGTTTTGACTAATTTTAATGAACTTACCTCTGGACGTTGTGTGCTGTCTAGGG
>ML685782.1:5201723-5215059 GCA_007922175.1 Pelusios castaneus
CGGTGTGGCCCGGAGGCTCTGCTGACAGTGGCAGGACCCTGGGTGGGAGGCAAGCAGCTGCAGCCCAGCTGTTGGCTCCTAGCCAGTGGGGCATGGGCAACTTGAAGAGCGGGTCAGGGGCTGGGAACCCCTGAATTCTGGCTCCTGTTGCCGCTGCAGGTGTTGGCCTGCAGGCCTGTATTTGAGACCCCTAGCTTAGAGGGTGTGTCTGCATGGATTCCTTGCATGCTCTGAGGTGCTCATTGTTTGCAGTGATATGGATCGGATACAAATATCTAGTTAGAACTGCTTTTAAATAGTTAACACTGGGACCTGAACCTATATAGGGTCCAAGAAGTTAAAAGATGAGTGAGTTTGTTAGCTGTATCTGTTTCATAGGAAGGTATCTGACCATGGCTGCACGGTCAAATTACTCAGGGGCTCTATATACTGCATTCAAACTTGAATGAGGTTCTGTGAAACAAGTTTCAAAATTTTCACTGGTGAATGAAAAACTTGCAAATAGAGCAGATGTAATGTTCCAGGCAACCCAATGTGACTAGACATCCTGGAACAACGAATATTTTCCTCACCCTGTTTAACAGTAGTGCAGTGTGCTAATTCTAAAGCCCAATGTCATTAAATTTGAATTGCTGGGGTGGTCCCAGAATAATAGAGACATGGGGGGTGGGGGAGAGGTAATAGCTTTTATTGGGTCAATTACACTTGATGAAAGAATCAAGCTTTCTCATTTACGCAGAGCTCTTCAGGTCTGTGTAAGCGCAAAAGCTTGTATCTTTCACCAACAGAAATTGGTCCAACAAAAGATTACCTTTTCACTGCTTATAATTTAGTGAGTGGAACTTGGGGCCATAAGGCACTGTGAGATGTTGCATGAAAGACAACAGAGAAAGAACACAAGGATCACAAGATACAGCACAAAAGTGGCTTCATAGAAAGGGCCTGTGAGCATTTTTGTTCTGATTGAAGACAGATGCAAATAATAAATTGTACTACACAAGTAGCTAATAACTGTAAAGAGTCCCTTTGATTTTTGGGAAGGTGTCTCTGACGGGAATTGACTGAGTTGGGGGTAATTGTACATGCAGGCCCTGATTATAGACCATATTTAAAAAAGTGAATTAAAGTCTATAGAACGTCTTTGCCAATGCCTCCCAAGCCCTGCAACAGCACTACTACTACTAATGCTAGCATATTGACCTCCTTTATAAACATGCTTCGAGACCTACTGATGAAAAGAGCTAGGCTTGATTATTAATAATGTGCCTTCGAATCAGGTATTGGCACCGTGTGTTTTCAGCTAATGCTGGATTGCAAATGTGACCCCACACAGGCTGGGTGTACATATGTTCCTTCCAAAGCGCATTTGTTTGCTACTCGAGGTGCTCATATAGTCCCACACGCAACGACATTTTTGTGGTGCAACTAAAACCATTGCTTGGCTGTGATTTCCCACTTTTTTGGCTCAGAGGTCAAATACAGTTTTTAAAGCCTGAAAGGCCAACAGTCTCTACCAGCAGCCCTTCCCCCACCACTGCAGCCAGAGGGAAGGGGGTCAGCACGAAAGATCTCCCATCCCCCGGATGCAGCAGGAAAACCAAGTGCTCACCCTGGGTCCCTAGGCCGTGGCTCCCTGCTGCAGCCAGTGGGGTGGGAGATCTGAGCTCCCCTTCCGCTGGTTCCAGCAGTGACCCAGCACCTAGGGACCCAAGCGAAGCGCTTTCCATGCTCCCTGCTGCAGCCAAGAGGGGAGCCCTGATCTCCCGCCCCCTTGTCTGCAGCCGGGAGCTTGCACCACCGACCCACTCTGTCTGGCCCTTAGGCAGCCAATGGGAGAGGAGGCTGCTCAGGTTGCTCCAGGGAAGCGGGCAGCACAGCCTGAGCTGAATACGGAGGCTTGGCTTCACGTGACGTGCGGCGTCAGGCGGAGCCCAGACAAGCCCCGCCCCTAGGCTTTGTCACGTCATCAATGACGCTCCTGTTTCCCTTGGCGGCGAGCCGCCGCGGTGACGTTGTTGAACCGCGACCGGAAGTGAAGAGGCGGCTTCCGGCGAGAGGCCGGGTCACACAGGTGAGGGCCCGTTTCAGGCAGGGGCTCGGCGCTGTCGCTGGGATTTGGGTGCGGGAGGCGGAGCCTGCAGGTGGGTGAGTTACGGGCCGGGGGCGCGCGCCGGTCTCGCGGCTCCACAGGGGCTGTTCCCCGGCCTTCCTCCCGTGCTACGGGGGTAGGGCACGTGCCGCTTCTGCCGCCTACATCCGGTGGGGGGCAGCTCGTCTCCCCGTCCCTGCCTGTGGTGGGGGGGCCACTCGCCACACAGCCCCGCCCCTCTGCCATCCCTCATGCCAGCGTCCCCTTCTCCGGTTCTACTCTCCCCTCCCCCATCTGCCTGCCCCGGGCAGTTCCCTCCCCCATTGCTTGATCTCTTCCCCCCCCCCGCCCCCGGAGTTCCTGCGTCCACACTTTCCTCCAGCGTCTTTCTGGTCTAGGCATGATTAGCTCCCACCCAAACACCCTTCTTTCCTCACCCCCCATATCCTGCAGTTAGTCTGTCACCCACGGTCTGATTTCCAGCCAGTACAGTGTCCAAAGCCCCTTGCCCGTGTTAATTTAGCTTCATAAAAACCAGGTGAGGTATGGATCGGAAATGTCCATCTCTTAGGCCTTGTACACACTAGAGTTACCGCGTGGTAACGATCAAGGCGTCCACACATGAAAGCTTCTTGTTGCGCGGCAACAGCCTCTTGCCGTGCAATATGTAAACCATCCCAAACAAGGGTGGTAAGGCTTACCATGGAACAGTTCCGTGGTACAACCTGTGTGGATGCTTGTTGCGCCGTTGACAGCCTCCGGAAATGTCCCAGAGCACCAAACCGGGCCGCTATGGGACATTGGAGCTGTCAGATATGTCAGTTTCAAAATTGACATATTTAAATAGCCAGGTTCAGCGGCTGGGGGATTGGCTGGCTAGGGCAGCCGGTTCAGGCCATCCCCCTAACTCAGCCCCGGGGCTGAGCTAGGGAGGTGACCGGATCTGGCTGCTCTTGCCGTTAGGGTCAGCCCCGGGGCTGAGCTGGGGGTTGGAGGTAGAACCGTCTGCTCTCGCCGGTTTGGGCCACACCCCTAGTCCAGCTACAGGGCTTCGGATGGCGGTGGGAGCAGCTCCCACTGCCACACGAAGCTCCATGCTGAGCTGGGGGCTGCAGGGCTTCAGGTGGCGGTGGCGCCGCAGCTCCTGCTGCCACCCGAAGCCCTGCAGCCCCTAGCTCAGCTCCGGCGCTTCAGGTGTGGTGGCCCGAACTCTAGCTCAGCCCCAGGGCTTAGCTAGGGTTCGGGCCACCCCCCCTAGCCTGGCCCAGGGCTTCGGGTGGCAGCAGGGGCTCCCCCCAAGCTCAGTCCGGGGCTTCGGGTGACGGGAGCCCCTGCCGCCACCCGAAGCCTCGGTGCTGAGCTAGGGGGCTGGCTGTGGGCAATGCATGGTGGGATAGGTGCTTATATAGTGCTTGCCTTGTTCCGCAGTAGCTTTTATTGCGGGACAAGTTTGTAGTGTGTACATAGCCTTTGGTCGGGAAACTGAGGCTGACTTGGCCACAGCAATGCAGCCTGTGAGTTGAATTGAGGCTTCTAGTGACTCACAACCTGTTCCTGAGGCCATGTACACACGACAGGAATAATCGCGCAACAAGCCCGTTGCGCTTTAAAAGTCGCGTGGTTTTGTAGCGCAGGATCGTGTACACACTCTGCCGCTTATGATGGAACACAGCCCCCGCCCCGCAATTCGCGATTTCACAAGAAACCCAGTTGAATTGTGGGAACCTATCCCACAGTTCCATCCATCCTGATTTGGCGCTAAGAATCCTGGGTAGAAGGAGAGTAGCGCTGAGCACCATGGGTAAAGTCTTGGTTTCCCATGGTGCATTCTGTTCCCCTTGCGTCATGAGAGTTGCTACTAGCAACTTGCGCCCATTTTCAACAGTAGCGCATTGCTTCCCGGAAGTCCTTTTGCAGCAACATGGATCCAGGTCTGATCTCGACTGTCGCCTTCAGCATAATGAATACATCTCAGCTGGTGGCACAGTATGTGTTCAGCTCTGAATCAGACCAGGATTTGGATGACCCTGGGCTGGTGACTGCCATGCAGAACAACAGCACCGCATTGCTGAGCTTCTTCACAGAGCATCTGCACACGGTGCACCGCCGGTTCTGGTCACGAGAGACAAGCACCGAGTGGTGGGACCGCATCGTTTTGCAGGTGTGGGATGATGGCCAGTGGCTACAGAACTTTTGAATGCGGAAAACCACATTCATGGAACTGTGTGAGGAGCTAGCCCCTTCCCTGTGACGCAAGGACACCAAAATGAGAGCCGTCCTCACCGTGGAGAAGCGTGTCACAATCACGCTGTGGAAAATGGCGACTCCAGACTGCTACCGCTCGGTCGCAAACCAGTTTGAAGTTGGCAGGTCGACCGTCGGGTTAGCACTTTCACAAGTGTGCAGAGCCATTAATTGTGTTCTGCTCTGGAGGACAGTGACGTTGGGCAACGTGCGGGAGATCGTCGATGGATTTGCGGCCATGGGATTCCCGAACTGTGGAGGGGCAATAGACGGCACGCACATCCCTATTCTCGCTCCGGAGCATCTTGCGACTGAGTATATTAGTAGGAAGGGCTACTTCTCCATGGTGCTTCAGGCACTCGTGGATCACAGGGGGCCTTTCACGGACATAAATGCGGGGTGGTCGGGTAAGGTGCATGATGCTCGCATTTTCCGGAACACGGGTCTGTACCGGAAGTTGCAGGCAGGGACCACCTTCCCCGATGATAAAATTACTGTTGGGGATGTGGAGATGCCCATAGTCATCATAGGAGACCCAGCCTACCCACTGATGCCTTGGCTCATGAAGTCCTATACAGGAAATTTGGATCCCAGCAAGGAACGCTTCAATTACCGGTTAAGCCGGTGCCGAATGATCGTAGAGTGCGCCTTTGGGCGCTTAAAAGGCTGCTGGCGCTGTTTGTATGGGAGGCTAGACTTAAATGAGGACAACATTCCTGCCGTCATTGCGGCATGCTGTGTCCTGCATAACCTCTGTGAAAATAGGGGAGAGAAATTTCCCCCTTCATGGGACGTGGAGGCTGAGCGGCTAGAGTTTGCCTTCCAGCAGCCAGCCACTAGGAGTATCAGGGGGGCACAGCTGAGAGCTGTCCACATAAGGGAGGCACTTAGGGTGCATTTTAGTGATGGGGACTCATAGGACGCATTGCATCACTGTGGAGTAGTGTTCCCAAGCACTGTTGGGTGCTGATTGGGGGGTGGAGGGACGGTGCCGGTGGGCGTGTACTGTACTATGCTCCAATGAGTGAATACTAAACATGCAACAACTAATCTTATTGTGTATCAATAAAGACACTGTGCAAAGTTCAAGTGATTCAATTTTATTATTATAAAACATTAAATATTTACAGTAAGCAGTGCCTGCAAAAGGGGCTATAGATGCGTGTAGGTGTGTGTCTCAATGCCATAGCTTGGTGCAGGAGTGGATGTAACATTGTACCAGGAGGGTCCCTGGGCTTCAAAGAATGCTTTGAGGGAGAATGGGGCATGGGGGGCAGAAAGTGTTGCTGTGGCTGCGGGGGTGGGGGGGGAGGGCGAGCCTGGAGCAGCTGGATCTGCAGACCAACCATGGTCTTCAGCAGTTGGGTCTGCTCCTGTAGGATGCTTATGAGGGCATCCTTCTGCTTCTGCCTCTTCACATTGTTTTCTTTGCGCTCCTGCCGGCACTCGTGCCTCCATTGTCTAGTCTTCCTTGCTGATGCCTCGTTGGACTGCATCAGCTCCTGGAAGATACCCTCCTTGCTCCAGTGAGGCCTCCTCCTTATCTGTCTCAGCCGGTCAGCTGGCGCAGACTACCGACCGGCGAAGGTCGTTTCTAAGGAAAAATGAAATATCATAAGTAGTGCTATTGTTCTCACTTTGGTTAACCAGCTTGTAATATGCTCTCCCGCCACATTCTGCTGTGCCCACGGGACAGGGCATTGCCGGGGACTGAAAGGGCTTTTGCAAGGGAGGTTCGGGTTGCTGAGACAAGACACACAGCTCCGTGAACTATTTGCAGTGCTTTGGGCGATTAGTTCACATACGGCACTGCCATGGAAGCCGATATCTCGCTGCTTAGAGTGCCTCTGCAAGCCAGAATGCATATCCAGCATGTCACTGGTTTTCAGCCAGGACCGTACGCAGCAGGCTTGTGCGCAGCCACGGTTCCCGCTGCTGTGCTTTGCAACTGGCGAGGGAGAGTATCCCTCTATGGGGGAGGGGAAACAGTTGCTCTCCCATTGAATTTAACTAGGAGGCTGTGGAAGTACATCGAGGACACCTTCAGTGATCTCAATGGAGAGGATTTGTTGGCAATTACAACATGCATTGATGCACTGCTCATGTAATGCGGGGTAGACCACCCCATCCAAAAAAGAAAAGAGAGGATTAAACTCAAAACGCCTATTTCCCGCCCGCTGTTCATTTGCCCGCAAAGCTTATCCAGCTAGCATAGAAGCCACTTCTGATGAAACTTACCAGAGCTCCCCTATACTGCCTCCGAAGACAGTATGGAGAAGGAATCTGGGCAGCACGGGTCAGGTGGCGTGGAGAACAGCTCCTGGCTCCCTAGGTCGGCTGCATCGCTTTCACCCTCCAGGTCATCTTCCACCTCCACGTCCTCGTCGATGAATTGCTCGTCACCGTCTGCTCTGCTATCCTTTTCATGGGGGGGTGCTGACGTGTCCACAGGAGCTTTTGGGGTGGTTGTGGGATCCCCGCTCAGGATTGCTTCCAGCTCCTTGTAAAATTGGCATGTAGCCGGCGCTGAGCCAGAGCGCCGGTTTGCCTCTCTGGCTCTGTGGTACGTAATCCGCAACTCTTCACCTTCGACCTGCACTGAAGAGTGTCTCTCGTACCCCATCTCTGCCATGGCCCGAGAAATCTGGCCAAAAATATCGAAATTCCGCCGGCTGCCACGTAACTGTGCCTGCACAGTAGACTCTCCCCAGATGCCTATGAGATCAAGCACCTCGGCTGTGGTGCAGACTGGAGCATGTTTGCTGCGCTGAGCCGCCATTGCTCTTGGAGAACACAGCTGCAGCTGCACTCCACACCAAGCAAACAGGAAGAGTGAAGAATTAAAAAATTCCCTGGAATGATGGGAGGGCGCGTACAGTCACGTCACAGCCACAGAGCGCAGGAGGAAGTGCAGAAGGGATGGAATTGGAATTCTGGGACATTTCCGGAGGCTTCATATTGCGCGGCAACCGTACACACACGAACTATCGTGGAACAGCTGTTCTGCAGTAGCTGCTACCACCCTCGTTTTGGTGGTTTACATGTTGCGCGGTAAGACAGCTGTTACCGCGCAACAACATGGATTTGTGTGTGGACGCTGTGCCTGTTATTGCGCAATAACGAGCGTTATCGTGCAATAACTTTGCAGTGTGTACAAGGCCTGAGTTAACATGCGCGATCAACTATTAAAAATAAATTTCTCACTACAGTGCAATGTATCTCTTACTTTGTAAAAAATTTTTTTCTCTATAAAGTGTGGTGGTGTAGAAACTAATTTTAAATATTTAATTCAACAGCTGAAATATTTGGTGTAAAGTAAGTGTGTATGTGTAGCTAAGAATGTTTATGCTGTGTTTTTTTTCAGGTGGAGGGTGGGTGGGTCAGGGGAGTTAAGGAAATTTCACACTGAAATAGATAATAAATAGTCCACTTCCCAACCCTATCTCAGCCAAAAAAGTGTTTTATAACAGAAAGGCTAGTATGATATTTAGGAAAAATTCTTAACAAAAATGTATTCTATTGTGAAATTATCATTATTTGGGTCTATTGTGGATGCTAGTGCATTTTTACACCTTATTTATGAAGAAAATATAAAAATTTTTTGTTCTGCTTACCTGCTCTTTCTCTCCTATACCATAACAGTAGTCAATTAGTAAATGTGAGAGACCAAGAACAATGCACTAATTTGCAGTCACGTTTCCTTTGCTGAACCTGATGTCATGATGGTGTACAAACCCCAAAAGGTTAGGTAGAAAATGCCAGAATGTAGAATGTTAATGCTCTTGATGCCTGTTGGAGGGTTTCCTGTATGTATTGTATTAGATGAGATGTGCGTTGACTAGAGAACAATGATTTGGTAACAAGCCCTATATTTTTAATGAGACATTAGGAAAGTTGCTGTTATCCTGTCTTTGGCTGCCAATAACTTTCTGGTTCACTCAATTATTAAAGGTGAAGTGATTTGTGATTTGTATTCTTAAACCTGTAAAGCTGATTTTGAGTTGAACTGCAAGGGGAAAGAGGTTTGGTGATATCTTTCTATAGAATAATAGTTGTCATTCCTGTCACAGCTTCTGAAAATCTTAAAGCATTTGAAAAACAAACCAAGTCCTGTGGCACTTTAAAAGACTAACAGATTTATTTATATGCTTTGAAGATGGGAAACAGTAAAGTGCTGTTCCCCAGTGTTTGAATCCCAACATCTATTTTGCTTTGCTGTTACAGCCTGACCTGATACTATGTCATACATTTCCCTGCATTTAATTTCCTCCCATTCTGTAAGTTTCCCATCTTCAAGTGTCTGACGAAGTGGGATTTTCTTCCATGAAAGTCCATGCGATAAATAAATCTGTTAGTCTTTAAAAGTGCCACAGGACTCAGTCTATTGCAGAAAAACAAACCAAACACAGCTACCCCTTTGGAACTTGACTAAAACATTTAGCTGTCAGTGAATGAGTGCTTAGCACCCTTCCTGAAGCATTTCACACCTGAGGACACTTTGGCATAGGAACTATGTTATCTAGAATTTTCAAGTGTCTACATTTTGTGGATGCTTGTTTTTGGCTGCTCAATTTAAAATGCCTTAAGTCTGACTTCAGAGGTGATGAGCACCAACAATGCCATTTGAAGTTAGTATCAGCTGCTGACACTCAGTACTTCAGAAAATCAGGCCTACGGTATTTCAAATAGAAGTATTAGAAAAGTAGAAAAGTTCCTAAAAATGTCCAACTTTCACGGAGATTGTAATTTAAAGATGCCCTTTTTTTGCCTTTGCACTCCCTTTTGCAACACAGACACTGCAATATAAACGAATCTACTGTTTCTGTTGTCCAAGCCGTTGGAAGAACAAACAGTAGAAATGTTAACTTTAAAAACTGTTTAACTTTTAAAGCATCACGAAATTTCTTTTATAAATAAGAATTTTTTAAAAGACTCTTGGAAAGAAGTCAGTCCTTTGGTTTTCAACACAGTTTTATTGCCTTTTATATCAACAGTTTCTGTCAGAAGATTGGAAAAAAAACCAAACCATGGTGTGCATTCCTTGTATCGTCATTCCAGTTCTGCTCTGGGTCTATAAGAAATTCCTGGAGCCATATGTCTACCCTATAATTTCACCTTTCATT
Source organism: Pelusios castaneus (assembly GCA_007922175.1). NCBI lineage: Eukaryota > Metazoa > Chordata > Testudines > Pelomedusidae > Pelusios > Pelusios castaneus. The sequence continues at coordinate 5,211,180 of ML685782.1, forward strand.
AAGCGCATATGGCCTGGGAAAGCTGTGCAGGGAGCACTGGCCACAGAAAAAGGCCAAGGAGACAATGTTGGGACTTCAACCACAAATCAAGCTGAATCAGATGATCCTAGAATTTATAAGGTAAGCAATAGATTTTAATGAATGTTAGTTAGAGAGAGCTGGTAGCTAAGTGGGGAATCCCCAAATAGAGCACGTTACAACAATCCACCCTGGAATTCAGAAAGACATGGTGGATTGTTTTAGGCAAGTTCAGATATGATACAACAAGTCGTGAATGTCTGACTCGAGTAGGAAGAGAAATTACCCCAATGTCAACCTCTGAGACCTCTTAAAGAGAACAGAAATATTCTAGACAACAGAGTCCTGCACGGCTACCCCTTTGGAATTTGACTACATGGAGGGCAGAAATATTCTAGAATGGCATGCTCTATCCCAGCCATCTCTAATAGTTCTGCTTCAGAGCTTTTCTGACTTCTTACTGTTCCACTACAAAAAAATTAGCATTTAAATCTTAAATGCCAATTCATATGATACCTGAAGCAGAACAGAAGCGAGTTTCCTTTACTGGCTCCGCAGTGCCAGCAAACAATTGTATCTTTGCTAACCAACGTGTTTTCAAGTGTTTTTCTTTTACATGGTAACTTTTTTGTCTATAAATGTGCTTTAATACCCGAAGAAATGGGCATATGCTTTTTCTGACCTTTGAGAGAGAGAGAGAGAGAGAGAGAGAGTGTGTGTGTGTGTGTGTGTGTGTGTGTGTGTAAAGCTTTACCTTGCTTCTAAATTCTTTAAATTTCAGTCTGATCATTACTGCAAATTTCTCAGAACTGAGGCAGATGTTCTGAACTCTTCTCTTCATTTTTTTCCTCCCTAAGTAATGTCCAGTATTCTGAATGTGCAGATCTTTTTCTTTGACATTGGTTTATGGCAGGGCTCGACAAAACCTGGGCACCAGGTTGCCGTGATGTCTGGGGTTTGTAGCCTGGCTCCTAGTTTTGCTGTGAAAATGTAGTGAAGGAGCACCCTCTGGTGACCAAAAATAAAACTGCTGGCGCCTAGCTGGGAACCAGTTTTATTGAGCCCTGGTTTATGGTACTGTATTTTATTTCTAATTTCAGATTGAAAGCAATGGGATTGCAAATGGAATTACTGCAAAAGGATCAACAGATGTTTCTGATAAGAAGACTGATTAAAGCAACTTGTTCATTAGGAACTTCTCCTTGCTGTACAATAGCACAATACAGACTCTGGTTTCTCTTCAGCTTGTATAAATCTTCCCCCTTGTACAATAGGAACTGGTGTTACTTTTCCCACTTTGAGATTTGGTGGCACTTCCACCTGAAAGGAAGCATGAGTTGTTTATAGCAGAGGGTTTCCTCTGCCACTGAAATGGGGCACTTTAGCAGCTTTCTATTGAAGATGTTTGAGAAGTTGTTCTAAACTATTCTTATTCCTTATTGCATCTTCCTCACTGAGATTCTCTGCATCTGTAATGCAGTTCAGATTATATGGTTAGATACCGTAGATTAATTTATTTTTATCATTAAATGCAGTTGTACATTGTAAATGTGTCAAATTCTTAAACTTGCCTTGTATGGTTCTTAGCTGCATTACATTTTACAATACATCCTGAAGCTCAAACTTCACTGTGGCTCATTACTCGGCTTTCACAACAACATGCAACAGATTGGGGTTTTCATCCAACACTGTGGCTCATTACTCGGCTTTCACAACAACATGCAACAGACTGGGGTTTTCATCCAATATAATTTGATGGAGTAACATGCTAGAGATTGACTAATCTGTTGCTTTGAGCTGTCTCCTCCCATCCCTGCTAAAGGTATTATGGACGCCACTGTGTTTCTTGGCAATGCTGTGAAGAAAATCTATAAATGAAGAACTTGCCACTTGGTAACTAAGCCAGAATAGGTGCAATATTTGCAGAATTTATTTAGTTCATTGGAAATAGAAAGAAAGACCTGGATTGTACACTCTCCCATGAGCACTTTGCACCTTTTTATTTTGAGGAGTAATGGCAGGGACATGGCATGAGAGAATTACTATTTTGTGTGCAAGCTGCAGTAATTTAAGATTATGGATGTCAGAATTGTAAAGTTCAGAATGAGTCCAGATAAATCTATTTAACCTTCTTATGTAATTTATAATTAAAACAAACTGGCATTTTATTAAAACGTATTTCCTTATTGAAATGTTTCTAGTTTTGATTTCTTTCTATTTTAAAATTTCATTCTTGGAATGGAAAAGTCACATAGTTCGGGGGAATATTATGTAGAAAGGGATCCACGCACGGGGATGACATCTGAACTGCTTGCTTTGTTTCTGGCTGGCTTCCTGACTTCTCGTCCTGTGCCAGGTCTGGATTTTAGGGAGGGAAAAACCTGATTCCTTTCTCGCTCCTCAAATCTGCTGAAAGAATTATGCTGTATTAGGTGCATCTCAGCTCTGCAGAGTGTAAAGGTACAGTCCCTCTCTGTACACATCTCCAGTGCAGATGGAGTTGTACATGAATTGAGGAAATTCAGAGGAGAGAGCAATAATAACTCATGATTGGATGGGCTCCTTCTGTTGCAGAGTCCAAAAATATGTGGTGGCTGTGAAAGTCTTGTGTGGAGAAGAAATATTTTGTGTGGTTCATGAAAGGCAAAACTAGGAGTAATTGAATGAAAATAATAGGAAAAGTTACTGATACGTAGTGGGCTATAGTACACTCTATCAATGCATGTGGTTGGTGCTCCCTCTCTTGGGATGTCCTAAAACTGAACTTGAAAGATAATGGGAAACGTTCTTGTATGACCTAATATGGGGTGGGGGAGGGGACTGAACTTCTCACTCTATTCCACTTAAGAGCTGATTGTTTTATGCTGCATGGCACAGGTCACAGCACCTAGAAGTTGCTCACCATTTCCCATTGTAAGACCCTGTTTTCAGTTCTTTATAACTTGGTTAAATTTCAACCTGAATGGTTGAAGTTCTCCATGTTTTACTACCTGTCTGAGCCAGAACTCTTTTTGAAAGGTTCAGCAAAAATGGTTCAGCTGACCCCAAGAACAAGATCAGAGGAAAATAGTGTTTTGCCCAGGTTAAATTTTTACAGTTCTTTTGTTGAGAAGCTCTAGAGCTAATGGGCTTTGGAGTTGGGACTTGAAATGTGACATGGGTGTTGTCCTGCTCTCCCATGCCCATTGCTCTTCCTGTGAATACTTACCCAAGTTATAAGCCTTTTGAAAAATCTGTTTGCAGATGGTCAGATTTGAAACTTTAGCTGCACAGTTCCCCAAAGATTCAATCTGTGCTGAGCATGCTCCAGTTCAGGACTGCAGGGGCCATGCATGCATGTCCTTTCCTGCAGTAAAGTTGTTGCTCCTAGGAAATAATCCGTACAAATTCCATTTAGAACACTAAGGTTGCAAAGTCAAGCACTATCAGGCTAGGATATATGCCACTTGCAGGGGGCATCTGAGTGAGTAAAGGAACGTGGTTTCTAGTGGCGACAGCATCAGATGAAGGGACCAGTAGCACAGCCTGGAGGAGCACACTCTTACAAGTGAAGATATTGCAATATTCCTTGCAAGCAGGAATCCATAAAAGGAATCCTACAGAGAGGGGTTGCTGGAGCTGATGCTGTGGTTTGGGTTGTCACAACACCAGCCAGTCTGCAGAGTCGTATAGTATGCTTCTCACACTCCCCTTCTGCAGCCTCGCCTCCTTGCTCCCTATTAGGTCTTCTGGCTTTCCTGAGAAATTCCAAACTAGTATATTAATATTGAGTGGAGTCAAGGAGGGAGGGTGAGTGACTTTGTAGCAGAGTGGATTGATTTAAATCAAGGCCATTGAGAAAATCATTGAATTAAATCAAGTT
>ML685782.1:5220059-5253955 GCA_007922175.1 Pelusios castaneus
GAGGGGTGAGGGTACTTAAGCAAAGTTTCTTGACCTTTAGAAACCATTTGACTAAATAAATCCTATGTTTCTTCTTTAATTTCATTAATTTTTGCCTGCCAGTACAAATGTGAAATATTTTAATTGTAATGGTCTACAAGAATGTGTCCTCTTAAGAGACATTATGTGATTGAGAGTTACCTCAGAAACCTTCCAGTTAGTTTTCTTCTACTGACAATCTTCCATTTGAAATCTTAATCATTTGGAATTTCTTGAATGAATATATTTTAATATTTTGTGTTTGTGGATGGATTTTAAGAAATGTAACCTCTTCCCTTAGACGGTTCTGCCTGCGCAGTGCTACATTTTGTATGGATGCAGTTATGATCAGTAGTCAACATTCATATTGCAGTAGCAACTAGAGACCTCATCCAGGTCAGATGCCTTGTGCTAAGCATTGTACAGATAACAAATTATGGTCCCCTCCCCCAATTACTTAGTTGTGTAAATGAATTATTTATAGATTGTGCTTGTATCCTAACACAGATTATGTTGCTATGCACATATATGGTTTGGCTGGAGCAAGGTTAAAATACTGTATATTTTATATATTTGAATTACTCAAATTGCATACATAGCTTTGTGAACACAGATAACAGGAGTGGACTCACGACCTTACGGGGGTTTTCATCTTCATCTGAATCAGAGATACTTAATTGAATAGATAGTGATGGACACAATAGAAAACCTTAAAATAACTTCTTGGATAGCTGCACACTCCCATACTGGATGTTGCCAAAAGCTGTGTGCGTTAAGTGATCTGATAACCCAAGAATCTAATCCAGCATGCCAAATCCTATGTTCCTATATCTGTAAAAGTTTCTTTTCGTTCCATTTGTTATATTTATCAGTTCCCATTAATAAAAAGTAATGTAGTGTTATGAGAAAATGAGATTAGGCCATGACATTAAGGAATAGGGCAGAATATTTCAACAGGTAATGAGAAAAGCCTCTGGCTATAAACTCAATTTATCTGAAAGATAAATGCAATATTTCAGTTCTGTTCCCACTCTTGTAGGAAAGTGGTGTCATATGGATCCATGTAAGGACCCAAGTTCTCTGAGCCAATAAATGTTCCAATGTCAAGCGGAGCATGTATGAACAATAGTGAGTTAAACACTAAAATCTAAACCAGTACAATAGGCATTGACTGATTGTCAATTGTACTGTGACATACCAGATTTTATGAGCTAGGCATCATTTTAGTAGTTAGCAACTAGGTAGGAGACAACCAAAGAAAACCCAGTCTTGCTGATAGAAGTATATGCGATGGAGTGGATAATATTTGTAGTGGTGGTGTAGCCGTGCTGGTCCTAGGATAGTAAAAAGACAAAGTAGGTGAGGTAATATTTTAGTGGCCTAATTTCAGTTGGTTAAAGAGACAAGCTTTTGACCTTAGAGAACTCTTTTTCAGATCTGGGAAAAGTGCTGAAGAGTGGCATAGTTAAATACTGAGAGGGAAATTTAAGATGGAGTCTGTCTTGCTTGTATATGAACCCTGTTTTACCTTGCTTACTTATTTTGGGCCTCCTTAGAATGTTAGGAGTAATAGACATAGTGTCTCCTCCCCATTTAACTGTTGTTAGACTCAGAATGCCTCTTTGTGTGAATAGGTTCCTCCTCTTAGTGTGATAAACGTGTCAAGGCCATAAAGCACCGTAAATTGTAATCATTCAGGGAGTGTTTAGAAACATGCTGTGAAAACAACTTGTGAACTAATGTTATCTCTAAAAGACGAACACCATGCATGGATCCGTCATCAGTTGACATGTATATGTCTTTTAAACATAGAACAAAGAGTTTGTTTGATTCGGTTGTATCTCTTTCTGTTAGCTGTCTGTTCAAGTGAATGTAACCAAGAAAACTATAAAAAGTGTAAAGCAACTCTATTCGGGGCTCTCTCTACCTTGGAGTTTTACTCTAAGGGTCAGACTGCCATTCAGCTGAATAAAGCTTGATCACATGCCCTCGGTCTCTGTCTATTTGGTCTCAGCTGGAGAATGAGCCTCTGGGTGGGGGTGCCTGTGTAACCTTTGGGTGGGCTAAATTCATTAAATTGCCCTTCTCCAGTGCCCCACAGAAATCAATCCCAACCCCTATGGGGAAAGCAGCTGGAGACCCAGGATCCAGTCTGTACAGGACTCACAGCGAAGCTTGCTCAGAGCTACACTCACACATTAAAATACTACTAAAACAAACATAACAATGAACTTTATTAACTACTAACTAAATGAACCTTATCCTAAGAAAACAAACTACAATTAACCAAGAACAATCCCTTGCATGAAAGATACCCAAGAGTCCCAAAGTCTGTGTGGAGTTCACCCAGCTCTCAGCTACAGTCTCTGTTCCAGTGTGGAAGCTTGAGTGGCAAGAAATAGCTGTCCTCTTCTTTCTTTGCTGGGATCCTCTGTAGCATTACATGCAGGCTCTCTCTTCTCCTCTGCAACCAGCCCTCAGTCCCATATGCATGTCTGCAAGGTCTGTCGCAAATGACTCCTTTACATGGAGAAAACATCTTGTTCACTCCTGGCTCAGCTCCTCTCCAGAACACTGAGCACATGGTCTCCTTTCAAGGCAGCTCCTGCCTGCTGTCTGCTCAGGCTGCTGCTCTCCAGTCATCTGACTGACAACATCCCATCACACCAGCAGGGTACACTGTGGAGCATGTTCAAATTGCTACCACTCCCTGTTTCTGGAAGTTTCCAGTTGTGGGTCACTAATCTGCCCAACAACAGTAACCCACCCTCAGCAGGTCTCTCAGAGATAGCCTTTTCAGGCATATGGGTTACACCTGCTCCGGCCCTCTTGACCAGGGGAACCTCCTAAAATTCCCTGACAATACCCAGTGTGAACTGAAAATCTTGTTCCTAACACCAACAGCAGTGGATCCAATAAAAAAAAAAAAAAAACCTCACCCCCTTTGTCTCAGTAAGTGACAATCTAGTGCCAGCTGGGTGCTAGTGGCTTTGGAGGAGACATAAAATTGGGATTCTGAGCATTAGAGAGTGCCTGAGACAAGTCCTCCAGCACCACCTGGGGCCAGTGTCGTCCCCCCCACCCCAACGTCCCCTAGGGGCACACGATCTGGGGCAGATCTCCCTCTCGCCCGTTGGGGGACACTAACTGGGGCATGTCCCCTGCTCAGCCCTTCCCCTGGAGTTCATCCCCCGGCCCTCCCTTAGAAGCACAATATCTGGGACAGGTCCCCCTCTCTCCGACCTCCCTCAGGACACACTGCCTAGGCCAGGTCCCCCTCTCCGGGCCAGGCGTTACTTGGGGCAGGGTCCCTATTCCCCACCCCCAGACAGCAAGTGTGAATCGGGATGACTAACAGGCCCTCTATAAACAGCACATCTGGCGACCTGGACGCGGCTTGCTCAAACTGGCCTGGCCAGCTCTCACGTGCCAAAGGGATAGCCCTGTTACTCTCACGTGGTCTATGTTCCACCCTCCCTCCGCCCCGGAACTACATTTCCCAGCATGCTCCTCCTCGCCTGTCGTTGGCCAGCGGAGGTGCGCAGAGGGCGGGGGGAGGGGAAGCAGGGGGCGGTGATGACGTGGAAAGATGGAGGCGGCCTGGTCCGGCCAGTGCCAAGGGGCGTGTAGGGGGGTCCGCTCAGAAAGCGAGTGAGCCCGTCCGCCGCCGCCCCTCACCCACTCCGGCGGGAGCCAGGTGAATCTCCGCCCCCCGCGCGGGCTGAGCATCCCTGGGGGGAGGGGAGGCTGAGCGTTGGCAGTTGGCGGGGGCGCGTGGGGCCGGCGGTTGCCATGGGGGAGGGGCCGGCGGTTGCCATGGGGGAGGCAGGGAACACGTCGGCAGTGGCCCCTCCGCTGGGCAAGGCCTGGCCTGGCAGGTGGCTCGGGCGGGGCTGTGAATGGGGCCTGGCGCGTGTCCCACTGCCCACCTGTCCAAACCAGGGGGAGTCCAAAGCCTGCCTCAGACCAAAAATGGGCCCTTCATGGGGGGCAGGCCATTCCCTAACAAAGGGGTGTTTTTCCTCCCCCCCAGCTGGGGGATGGTGAGGGCGGCTTCGTACGTATGGCTGGATCCCAGTATCCTTCGTACGTATGGCTGGATCCCATTATCCTTCAGGAATTGCTGTGCGTTGCTTGGTCTGACTCCTGCCATCTGAGCGGCGTTCCGGTTACTTCAGGCCTCGACAAATGGGCCGGACACCTAGACACGCTCCAAACAGCCCAGGTGTGGGGCGCTTCAGAGGGCCCTTGCTGCCGAAAAGCAACCGCCCCTTTCTGTGGCACTGCAAGGAGGAAGCTGCTACCCCCCGCCCCCCAACAAAAAGCTGCTGCCAATTTTGGCGACACTGCGGGAAAGCGCCCCCTCTTCCTCCAAAAAGTGGTGGACAAAGAGCAAACGAAAAAAGTGTGTGTTGGGGGGCGTTCCACCCCTTAAGTGCCTCGGCACCATGGCGAGCTGGTGCCTGGGTTTTGCTGAGCCCTGGTATACAGTATTTCAGTTTGTTGGTTTAGATAAATGTACTAGTGAAAAGAGTAAGATGAGATTCAAAACTGTCATTACATGCCTCTCATTAATACGATCTGAGCGCATTGCAATCTTTAATGTATTTGTCCTCACAGGAAGGCGATAGTCCTGTTTTACGGGGGAACTGAGTGACAGAAAGTCCAGGGACAGACAGGAAGTTTGTGGTGCAGCAGGAAAGTGAACTCTGGGTTCTTGAATCCCAGATGAGCTCTGTAACCATTGGACCATCCTTCCTTTCTTCCCTTTTCTCTTTACTTTTTCAAAGTGTCACAGGAGAGAATGCTGAACATTTTGCTGAGATTTAGTGTGGTGCACATAGTAGTTTGATACACACATACTAGTGTTCTGACTCAATGTTTTCATGGTACCCTCTCTACCCTAGCGTTGCACTTGTCCAATGGCTCGCTATGACACTTCAGAGTGAAAATACAAGGTGTACTGCAGTAGCTCTCAGCACTCCCTCTTGTGGAGAGTTCCCAGTAGAGTGATAAAATGCTCAGACTTATCCTTGCTGTTGAAAGACAACTGAGTCTTGTGGCACTTTTAAAGACTAACAGATTTATTAATCGCATGAGCTTTCGTGGGAGAAAATCCCACTTCGTCAGACGCTTTGAAGATAGGAAAGTTACAGAGTGGGAGGAAATTAAATGCAGGGGAGTGTATGACATAGCATCAGGTCAGGCTGTAACAGCAAATCAAAGTAGGTGTTAGGATTCAAAACACTGGGGAACAGCACATAGAGGAGGGGGGAGGTCAATTCACTTGTTGTAATGCGAGAAAAATCCATAGTCCCTGTTTAACCCCAAGACAACTGAGTCAAATTTGCATATAAGTTCGAGTTCTGCAGACTCTCTTTGAAGGATTGGGCTTGTTAGCCCCATATGTGTTGAAATTTAGCAGCCAAAGTTGGGAAGACCATTACTTTTAATGCGTAGTTAAATAGTCATTCTGTGGTCATCTCTGTCCATGGCTCTCTATGTATGCTTGTGCAGTCTGGGTTCTTAGTATCTGTTGCTTGAAGCAAGTTACCATGTGAATAGTCACTAAGGAATTTCCCAAGAGTCTCCTTGTTGGAATCATAAGAGATTCTCCTCAGCATTCCAGGTCAGCAATTCTTAACTGCTGTGTCGTTACACAAAAGTGTGTTACGGCATGTTCCTGAGTGTCTCACTGCAACTCCACCTGTCACTGAAGCAAACCCCTCTGCTGCCGAAACAATGCTAGCAGCGAGGGTCAACACTGCTGCTGAATCCCCTTGAGGCACTGGGAAGCCTTAGTGATGGAGTCAGGGGGCTTGTGGTGGGGGTCAGTGCTGCTTTTTTCTTTTTCTTTTCCCCTTGTGACAGTGGCTTTTTTTGGCAGCGAGAGCCTGCCCGCCGTGTGCTGCCATTGCAACTGCTGGTGACACCTTTTTTTCTTGGTGGTGGGGGGTCTGGCAGCAGAGTTTGAGGTGCCACCAAAACTTCCATCGGTGGCAGTTATTTTCAGCAGCAGGAGGCTATTCTTCTCCATGCTGCTACCAAAACTGGTGGTGGCCCTTTTTAGTGGTGGGGGAGGGAGGGGCTCATATGTCAAGGACAGATGGATTTGCAGCCAACCCTGTCCCAGAACAAAAAAGGTTGAGAACTTCTGCTCCAGGTTGCATCCACTATCCTTTTAAATACAGAGTCTAGAAAAAGATCTTTAAGAGTATTGTCTGTGTGTACCTTTTTTGTGTTGCATATCACAGCTTGTACTAATTATGCCTCAATTGCAATGGCATGGTTTACAATTCTTGCTGTTTTTCTTTTCGCATTTAATAGCGAGAGGATACTTCTGATGCTCAGAAAATAAATAAAATACTCAGCCTCTGCAGTGAAACAAAGCAGGTTTTGTCATTGACTTTTCATAGTCACTTTCACTGTCTAGTTTCCTTACTTTAGCATGTTGTTCTTGGGTTCACAGACTGTGAAATTAACTATAATTAAAAGATTTTTTAAAACTAATTAAATCATATTTGTATTGAGTTTTATTTATTATATTAGGTTGTAAGACAAGCACTATTTCTTCATCATGGATCTCTATAGTGCCTGGTGTTGAGGTCCTGATCTTGCAATCTAAATGTTGGGCCTACAACTAGTTTCTTTCACCCACATATAATATGCAGTAACATGCTAGTTCTAGGTAGTGTGAGTAATTGTTTTAGTTGTTTGTAGTAATAGGTAGATTGTTAACTATTTCCTAGATAAGTGCACAATTTAAATTCTTCACTGTGTGATTTAGATCCTGAGGAACTCTTTTAGAACCCTAACCCCAGTATCTTAGCTGGCTAGAGAAGACTTAATGGAGCGTGATGTACATTGCCTTGCCCTCAAGGGCTGAATGTGTTGCTTCCACTGGTTGTGGCGACCAGAGGCCTAGCCTTGGATATGTTTAAGCCTTTCTGATGATCACATGAGAGCTCAGTAATGTATCCACTTGTGTGTTTTCCCATGATCCCTTTGCAGTTCTGGTACTGGACTGTTCTGGTACTGGAGAAACTTACTGTCTAGTCTCAATTGTTTCATCTAGCAGTGGGGAATAAAACAAAGAGCAAACCTCCTTGGAATCTTCAGGTTTAGTGATGAGTGGCTTGACTCTGGCTCTCTAAAATGTTTTAGTATTTGCAGTATTTGGTGCTCAGTGTACTGTGAGTTATAGTGCAGCAGAAGTTTTCTTAAGCAAATATCGGTTTATATATTATATATTATCTTGGAATGCTTTCACAGCTGTGCTCAGTCTCGGTGTGTTCTTAACACTCTTATGGCTGAGAGTTAGGCTTGCAAATTCATCTTTGGGCATCAAAAACAAAATGGCAAGACTTTTTTTTATAAAAATATACAATATGGCTGATGGTCTGTTATCCAAGATGTTGGATAAAGCAGGTTATCCTTGTTTTTAGAGCCTGAAAATACTGTTCAAAATAGGAAACCTATTGTACCTTGCCGTAATTAAACTGGTTGTCAAATTTATTTTCATTTAGTGTAGGTGGTGGGAACAGCTGACTCAGGTGGTATAGCTTAAGGGTACAATACAAACAATTCATAATGTAGAATACAAGGTAATTTATATGAATGTTAAAAAAACAAACCTAAACAAATTGGACTATTTCTGTTCTGTGCAGTATACAGTTTTATACAGTACACAGATCTCTTACCTGGATAAATCTGCCTACATTGACTAATAGTGCTTGGTTTAGAATGATTTACCTCATACCCAGCTGTCAATTTCAACCAAAATTCAAAGTGAAATGCTAAAATTTTGAAATTTAATTAATTTCTACATATATGTTTTCACAGGATGCATATCTGTGCCACCCCTAAGGTATAATCTGTGTAACTTTTCTCTTGGATTTTACAATGTAATTGTGTGATTTGATGCCAAATATGCTATACCAGGTTCTTTTATGAATGCTCCTAACATATTCTACATAATTGCTGTGATGCCATGTTTTCTACAGCAACTTGTGTGTACAGATGTGAAGCATGTTACAGGGTTCAGATTCTCAGGGCAGTCTCTACCACAGAAGCTAGAGAATTACATGACAAAGGGAATGCTTATGCCCTCCCTGGCAGGTAGAAGTAAAGAGAATCACACAGCAGGATAGAGGGGGAGGGACTGTCAGAAGTTTGTAAAAACAAAGACACAGACGGTAAGGGAAGGGAGAAGCGGCAGGTTTTGGCCTGGGAAGTCTCCATCTTCCAACCATCTTCAAGCAAGATCTGGGCCCTGCCTTGTAATAGGCAGAGAATGGCTGTAAAACACTGAACAGCTGAACACCTTGCACATAATCTTGGACTATGAGGTCAGTTTAGGTAGAGATGTTAGACTAGTATGTGGTTTGTACCTTTTATTTGATAGTCATCACTCCTGACTCATTTATAGCATGATTCTGCCTTGATTGGCCATGTTCTCACTTGAAATCGTACTGTGATCAGTAAACTAATATTTGTTTTATGTGAAGCGGTGTGGTCTTTAGAGGGTGTGGATGTGGAAGGCTGGGCACAATCCACTTCCTTGTTAAGTGAATGAACTTGAGACTGTGGTGTTTGGGAGTGGGTCCCAATCGCTTTAAGTTTGGGATCTGCAGCTGCGGGTGTTCGCTTGGAGACTGACGCCTGTGTGGCTAGTGGATTTACACCCACTGCCTGGGACCAATTACATGCTGGTGGCTCGTGTGGACTGACTCAGGAGTGAATGGTCACCTAGCAGGGTGGGCTGAATTCGGGTTCAGGAGCGGGGTTTGAGGGGTCATAGCCGCACACCAGACCGGATCTGGGGAGCAGTCTGTCACGTGTATAGTAGGTAAAGAAAGAGATTGATAAAGTTGCCCTGAATTTTCATATACTACTAACCAAACAGTCTGATGTTAAGGAATGCTTCCAACAATAATACTTTAAATAGATTTTTTTAATGTAATTACTAGGAAAGAGAGTTAGACAAATTCATGAATTTGAAACATCATCCCTATTATTGTGATAGCCCCCAAATTGTTTTCCCAGCTACTGAAGAAAAACATAGTACTGATGGGGGAGGAGGGAGAGTACCATATTCCTGAATTGTAAAATCAGTCTTGAGTTCAGGAGATGGAACGTATGTATTTATATTTTCTCTCTTTTAAAATTCTTGTTCCAAAAATAGGTGCTGTGAAAGTTTATTTCTTGGTCTTTTCTTTTTAAAATGAATATACTTCATGCAATGGGAGCCTCAACTGAAGAATAAACTAAACTTTGAAACAGATATCAGTCAAATCTTAAGAGCAGAGTAAGCAATCAGACCTCCACATTTTGAAAACTTGGAGTTGTGAATCATTTTTCATATGATCTGATCCTATTTCCATTGTAGAACACTGGAGTTTTGTTAATGCTGTAGTTTGTTTTTAAACTGTCATACACAAACAAAAAACCCCAAACCCTGCTTCTCCCTGGAAACAATTTACACACAACTTTCTTGTTTGGGAGAGGGTGGGAGAGAACAAACCTCACATGACAGATCTTAATCTTGTCACTTAGTGAATTATTAAAAAATTCTCAGATACTACAGTAAGGAGGTTAGTATAAAAACCTGTGTAGAATAGAATAGAACAGAACCTCCATCTACTTTTAGGTGTTCAAACTATAGCATTTGTTTAGTAGACTGCTTTGAGGATACATTCCCAACCTAAAACATGAATTCTACTATATCTTTGTTCATGTGCCACAATTCATTCTGAGGCTGAACTACAAAGGAATTTCCTTGTTCACAAGGTTGTATGTCATCACAATAGGATTTCTTAATTTCTCTCTGCATCTTCTCTTAAACTTCTCTGCTCTCTTGCCTCCATGGAACCAGTTGGAGTAGCTAGAGAATTAAGGAGATTTTCCATCTACTTCAGTGACTTCTGGAGTCCACTCTATAGCTGCTTATTATTAGAATTGTATGCAGTGTAGCTCTAGCCAGGTTGGTCCCAGGATATTGGAGAGAGAGGGTTGGTGAGATAATATCTTTTATCTGTGTGGCTTGAAAGCTTGTCTCTCTTACCAGCAGAGGTTGGTCCAATAAGAGAGATTACCTCACTTAGCTGGTCTTTTTATTACTACAGTTGGATAGTTTGACCAGAATGCTTCACTTCTAGGTCATTAATTTTAATCATGCCCAGCTCAAATGTACAAGACTGGTAGCTTTTATGTAAGAAGCTGATCTCACATCAGTTCCTAGAATACAGGTGTCTCTCTGATTAGAGCCCTGCAAATCTGTAAATATCCAGTTGTATCTGCGGGCCATTTTTGCAGATTGGATGTGGATACTAATTTGATCTGTGCAGGGCTCTCCCAATGATGACTGAAATTAGATTCTGCTGGGGATGGGGGTTGGGAGGGCATGGAGATGGAACTTCCTTCTGAATGACCTGCCCCCTTACAGTTCAGCGTTGAAGCACTGAAGCATGTGAGGTGCAGAGAGGTGGGGAGCTTAGAGATATTCTGCTACACTGAACCTATGGATAGTCTTTTGATTTGGAATTTTTAAATTTTTCTCCATTTTTTTATACATCCCTGTCGTCAAATTTCCGTTCGGCAGCTCTCTTTCATTATATTGTGGTGCCTTCTTTGGCAACTCTGCATCTGCTTTACTCAGTCTGGTTTTAAAAGAGACATTTTAAATATTTTCTTATTCTTGGATATCATGTTCATTGCCACTTTCTCACTCAACACTTCTTGAACAGTGCACAGTTGTCAGTATGAAGGAGAATGTACAGTAAGTTCCTGAAATGGCATTGGGAAATTGCTCAAGTCACACTTTCAATTTAACTAACTTGCTTTTCACTTTGCTTCCTCTTCTCCAGAAATCTTGATTTACTGTCGAGCGTATTTAAGATTAAACAATGTATAATAGGAGAATAGCTGAATAAACAAATTACCCCACAAAGATGCTGCTGTGCATGTTGTCCAGGCTGGCTCTCCTCTGACTCTTGTTTTATTTTTATTGCAAGGAAGGTGTTGAAACCTGACTCACTCCTCAGCAGTGAGTAGAAAACTTTCTCTTGAGAGTGGCATGTGAGCTACACCCTTGTGTTTTGAACAATTACATTTCCATTTAAACCCACTCCCACAGATGTGAAATTAACTCAGTGTTTCTTCCTGCATCTGCTTAGGTACTACTAGTTTCTTAGCTGCAATACAATTTTCCCATTGCAGTGCCCTCTTCCCCCCTCCCCTGTAATGAATTTGTTGAGACTGATCCTTTTCACTGTTGCTATGTAGGATCCTATAAGCAGCAATGAGACTACGAAGGATCATGTCAATAGCACTTTGCATCCACCTGGTTCAGCTACCAGTGGCAAGAGAGATAAGGACTGATACATTTCACTGTGGAAAAAGGTGCAAAAAAAGGGAGTGGGCCAGGGGAGGCTATTGGAGGACACACCTACCTGTTCTTTCCCCATTTAAGCTGTTGTTGAAGACCCACTCTTGCTGTGCTACATATGGGGAATTTATCTGACTAATGCTGAGAGTTCTAAATGTAAAAAGGAAGTATGTCAACTTATCTTGTTTTGCTGAGAGATGGCCAAGCACTACCTAGACTTTTACTTAGTTGTTGTTTATTTTTCATAATCGTTGTCTGTGTAACGTTGTGTTTGTGCTGGGTTTGCAAACTATCTAAGGTAGGGATCAATACCCTTCTATCTGGAAAACAACTAGTAGATGGGGTGCTACCCTAAAGAAATAAATAGAATAAAATTCTGGAACATTGGCAGGTCCCTGACCCATGAAGTAACTCTGCAGCTCAGGAATGGGATATGAAATAGTGGGGGAAGAGGATTGAGATTTCAGGCATTATCTAGCTGTGTATGAAAGGCTACGGTGATAGTATCCTGTTAGGAAACCTGGCAATGGGTGGACATGAGGACTATGCATGGAATATTCATCTAAGGGCTGATATTCAAAACTAAATGTTTCTAGTCTAGGGCCAAAGACAGAAAAAATCTTTCATTAATATTTAAATGCTAAGTTAAGCATAGGGGGGAAAAAGGCAAACTTGTCTTTGTTTCTGTACAGATTTGGAAATTCTTCTCTAAATATTTGATCTGCAAAAGGTTATTCTGAGAAACTAGATGCTGTTAGCACCTAGGACAGGTCTCGACAAAACTTGGGTGTAAAGTCAGCATGGCACCTAGGAATTGTACCTTGGGTATTCCAGGGGGTGTGGCTTTGTTTCAGTGATGGGGAGAGGGGCTTCTGTGTCCCAGACTGCCATCACAGATGTTCGTGGCAGTGAGGCTTCTGCACCCTGGACCTATGCCGATGCCAGTGTCTGTGGTTGAGGGAGGGCAAGGGGGGAGTTTTCACCCTCCACTGCCACCGAAAGGGGTGACAACGGCATTTGGGTGGTGGGGGGCCCCTCTAAAGTGCCATGCACCTAGGTGCTCCAGTTTAAGGCTAGCACCTAGGTGTGCAGCGCATTTGTCGAGGCCAGCCCCAGGATAGAAGAAGTAAACTTTGAGGTGTTTTTTACTAGTTCCTTTTCCACAGCCAAAAGTTTTGTTTTCTTGCTCTGCTGCAGCTGTCTGTCCCGCTTCATAGCTCATCAAGCTAAAATGAGAGTATCAAAAGTAGTTCCCTAGATTAGTGGTTCCTAACCATTTTGATTCAAGAGCCACAAATATCATTTTTACAGACCTGAAGGGCTACCAGTCCATTACTTCATAAAAAATGTATTAATCTATACATCATTAAGGACTACAAATCACTATGTATTTAAAATAAATATTTTGATACCATTGTGCTCATTTTAAATTTACTATTTTACACCTAGAAACTATTCACAGTATGTCACACACTCAGATAAAGCGCTAGTGTAGATGAGTGACTGTCACTACAATTTAAGCAGATAGCCTGGCAGCTAAAGGCATTTCCTCTCCTCCTCCCCCACAGCCAGATAGAAGGCCTCCTCTCTGATTTCCCGTCCTCCTGGCTGCAGCAGAGAAACCGCACACATCCTGTAGCCCGGTGTGCTCTACCTGAGTCCCTAGGCAGTGGCTTCCTTCTGTAGCTAGAAGGATGGGACACCAGTGCTTCCCTCCCTTTGGCTCCAGTATCTGTGGACCCAGGCGGAGTGCTTTGCCATGCTTTCTGCTACAGCCAGGGGGAGGGGAGTGCTGATCTCTCATCTCCGTTGGCTGTTTCAAAGAGCCTGCACCAGTCTTGTAGCCCCGCGGCAACATGTTACATCTGGAGCCTTAGTCAGTGGCATCCTTCTGCCACGTTGAAAGAGCCTATTGGGAACCACTGGTCTAGAGCAAGGAGGTTTCCAGCTCATCAGAGTATTGTGATAAAATGGGCTACTTGTTCAAAGGGCTAACAAAGCCTGTGGATATTCTGTGCTGCCAAAGCATTAGTTGCACAAGTAAAATAGGAAAAGGCCCAGGAAGCCCACTGAATTAATAGCAGCAGAAACTGAATTGTGGACAAGAAAATCATGACAGTTGCTCTGAAGGTGGCAGCAAGCTGCTAATTACAGTACTTGTAGCATTTCCCTACCCCTCGCCTGCTACTGATGGATAAGTGTGTGAAGCTGGTTTGTAATGATTGTCTAGCACAAATCAGCGCCATCTACTAAGAGAAGAGGGGTGTCATTGAGATTTTGGCATCCTTCATCCTTGCTAATGATGCCAGAATGCCCCCCACCCCCATAAAACAAAACCCAACCCTAATGCCACAGTGGAGCACTGCACAAGTTCAGCGTGCCAGACAAGTCCACATATGACAGCACTGATCAGGGGAATCGTAATGTTCATATGTTTGTTGGACAAGCAGTGGCGTTGGGAAGGGGAGGTTGCTTTAGCTCAGATAAGTTGCCGTAGACCGTGGGTTATAACTTTGTTATTGTTATGACAAACTCTTTCCCTAGTTTGTGCACCTGGGGGTGGTCAGAAAGCATATAGTGTAGCCTATAAAGTTTGAGAGAAACTAAATGTTTGAATTATACAGCTTTGCAGCTGTGTGTCAGAAGTCAGTGGTCCTGTTAAAGTTTTATAGGGCCGAGATCCCTTTCTATTGAAAACTGCTCCCTACTTTATTTTTAATGATTATGAATATAGTCCTGCGCGGATACAAATACGTGGATCTGCATCTACAAGAAATGGTCCATGGATATCCACATCGCATCCGCAGATATAACGCGGATATCTGTGGATTTGGAGGGTTCTACTTATGAAGCTCTGAGAATTTGGTTGTATAGCGAACAGGTCGCTTGACAGTTCATTTCACTCTTAAAGGGGCTGTGCTGCAAATTGGTCAGTATAAATGATGCAGGTTTTCTTTGCATGGAAGTGAGTTTAAAAATTAGAGTAAGCCATTGCGGAGAATCCACTCCCAAAATCTAGAAGATTTAGAACTGGAAGAAAAACAGCAGCTAAAACTTGTAAATAATGAAACAAGTCACAGTTCCCAAAAATGGGCTAGATGTTTTATTGATCACAAAAAAGAGATGTGGTCCCTATGTGTGAAGAATTTACCATGAAACTTTTAAATGTGGGGAGTGGAGGTGGGTAAAAGGGGGCTGAGTTAAGAAGGAGTGCTAAGGGTTACAGCAGTAATGTCATGCAGTCAGGTTAGGCATTTATCCCTCTTGGTTGATTTAGACTTTTTGTTAATAATTACCTTACTTCTCATGAGAATAGCCAGAGTAGTGAATCTTGAAGGTTTTTATTTGATGGATCAGAAAGAGTGGCTTTCCATATTTGGGGTGATGTGAATAAAGCATTATTATGGTGAGAAGCAGACAAATGGAATGTAGATGGGAGTGGACAAAATTGGCTCACAGCTAGGCACTGGCAGTTTTACTTTTGGTCACCAGAAGGCACTCCTCCATTACATTTCTGCAGTGGAACAAGGCAACTAAAACTGGTCGCCATGGCAACCAGAAATATTGATTTTTTGCCCCCCCCCCCCCAGGCCTGATGTAGGTGCTTGCATCAATGGTGAGTAGAGGGGTCAAGGGCGTGTAAGACAGCAGTTCTCAACCACTGTGTCGTGACACAAAAGTGTGTTGCGACACACTGGCTGAATGTGTCGCATAAATCAACCCGCCGCTAACAGCCCGAGGAGAGCTGTGGCGGCAGGCTGATTTCATGCCGCTGGCCCTTTAAGAGCTGGAGTGGTGGTGGCTCTCAGCAAGAGCTGCATGGCTCCGCTCTGTTTCTCAGTTGTGGGGGCTGCTGATCAAGCCTCCTGATGGCACGGCTGGAAATCCCTTCCCAGGGAGAATTTCTTCAGTGGCGGGGGCCGCTATTATGTAGAGACTTGAAGGTAAAGGCAAGAAACGAAAACTTTATGCGGTAGATGGTGGGGATGGGATGAACAAGTGAGCTATAAACGTTGGCCCTAATTCTGCAAGCACTTACACATGGAACTGTGCACCTGAGAAGTTTAAATGAAGATAGTTAACTGGACTATTCTCTGGGACGTACTCTTGTTAGCTCTTTGGGGTAGAAGCTGTGCTTGTTCAGTAGAATCTAACACATCGGATCCTGATCAAAGCCTCTGAGTGCTATTGCAGTATGAACAAACAAAGAATTCAAAGTGAGATGATGTGGTCATACTAGATGAGTGTGATAATGTGAGAGAAAATATAAATGTCTGAACTGAAACTTACATGCTTTTCTGCGCCTTCTTGTACCTGGGGAATTCTTTTTCTTGCATCATGCCACTAGCTTGATGGCAAGGTTTGCATTAGAATAATATAGTCATAAAATAGAATGCACTAGTGAATAAAGAATGATTATTCATTAACTGCATAATGTTTCCAGAAGAAATGTGCTCTGTGAAATATAATTCTCAGAGTACCAACCTGCTCACTTAGTGAATCGATTTTATCAAGTCTTTTAGTATCTATTTGCTTGATTAATGCTGAATACACAATATAACATAGGTATCTTTCATTTTCTTATTTTTTTGTAGTGCTCTTATCTACCTTGTTTAAAGCAAAACCATATCCATTTGGCTCTTTCTGGCAATCTTCAAGTTCCAAAGGTAAGAAGCACTTCTTATTATGGTTAAATGGAAATTTTAATTAACATCTGTGTTTTAACAACTAATATTTATTTATTATGATTGGAATTTTGCAACCACTTCAGATGTGGAAAAGTTAGTCTTTTAATAACAATATTGCCCAGAGGCTACAATCAGGAATATGGTACTGTTGTGCTAGGTGCTGTACAAGTGTATGATATGATCCCTGCCTTTGTTTTTCTTTGCTCACTTCAGCTGTAAAATTTATGGTGAAAAAAAATTAAATTTATATGCAGTCTTTACATACATATCTGAACTGTTCTACCTAATGTAACTAATAAGCAGCTATTCCTGTTTGTTCCTCAGTCTTACCATCAATACTCAATTGAATTCTTTTAGGTCTCTGAATAGAAGTGCAGGTGTAAGATGGTTGATCCAGTATTGTATTAGATTGCATGTCATATTAAAGATATACTGATTATAAGCTATTAAAACACCTGGCCTGAAGGCCAGATCCAGCTTTTATGATGAAATTATACAGCCTGTGAGATAGACTCAAATTCAGATGGGTACTAGTGGGACTGCTATGGGTATGCAGTGTCCAACTGTGGCATCTGCATTTCAAGAAGGATGTTAATAGACCAAAGAGGGTTAACAGAAGAGTCATGAGAATGACTGAAGGATTGGAAAACATGCCTTCTGATAGACCAAGGGTTGGCAACTTGTGGCGTGCCCATTTTGAGCAGCATGCAGGTGCCCTGGCTGGAGCCCCGCTATTCCCGACTCCAAGCACTGCGTGCCTCCTCTGCCCATCAGTGTGGCCTTGCCCTTCCCCTCGTGGGCCCATCCTGCAGCGAACAGAGCTGGGAACCCTGCTGCTGCCACAGGATCCGGAGACTTCTGCTGTGGACACTACCGCACAGACACCATCCTGTCAATCCCCCCCACCAATGAAACTGATGCTGCTGGCACTAGGAGAGGGGCAAGGGGAAGATTTGGCATGCGCTGTGCTGAACCCTGTTACAGTTCCAAGGAGCTCAATCTGTATATTTCAACAAAGAGAAGATTAAGAGGTGACTTAATCACTAAAGTACCTGCATAGGGAACAGAAATTTGATTATAAGCTGACTCTTCAATCTGTCAGCCAAAGATATAATGCGATCCAATGGCTAGCAGCTGAAGCTAGACAAATTCACACTGGAGATGAGGTGCAAATATTTAACCATGGTGCAACTTATCAAGGGGTTGTGAAAGATTCTCAATCACTGGCAATTTTAAAATCAAGATTGGATGGCTTTTGAAAAGATATGGTCTAGTTTAAACAGGAATTAAATCAGGGAAGTCCTTTGACCTGTGTTATCCAAGAGGGCAAATTAGATGACCATAGTGGCCCCATCTGCTTTTAGAATCTGTTAATCTGTGATTGTTACAAAGTTTTCATTAATTCCTCTCAGCCCCTTCTAGACGTGTTAGTTGTGAATGTACATTTAGTTCATGCGGTTCAAGTTTTATGGATGCCTGATTCTGCAGACAACCTGAAACAATTGCTCTCAGACGGGGTTTTGCCTGGCCTGAGCTTGATGTGTTAGGGTATCAGAGGGGCTGGATCATCTTGGAAATTTGGAAATCACAGTTCCATGTGGAGATTAGTATTGACAACAAATAATCTTTAGGGGGAACATTCAGGAGGGTGTGCGGCAGGGGCTGGGCTGGCCCCTGGGTGGCGGGGGGGGGGGGGGAAGGGAGTGCTACCGTGCTCTGCACTGGCCAACGGGTCTGCCTTGCCCTCATTCTCACTCCACCCCCTGGGCAGCTCTGCCTTTAGCCCCAGCTCCTCCCCCATCCTCATTTCTGCCCCCAGTCTACCTTCAGCCCACGTTTCTCTATTGAGAAAACCTTAGCTCTCCCGTAATGTTGGGAGAACTCAAACTTCATCACTAGTAAAAGAGGGTGGGGCATAACAGGAAAAGTGTGGGCACTACTGTTCCAAGGCATTGTTGCTGTGGGCAAGCTCACATGCATCCAGATACTAATGACTTTGGGTGGCTCGTCAGGTGAGCTAGATTCGAATGACTCGCCTCCTCTAAGTGATGATAACTATGGCTGCGTCTACACTGGTAAATTAAGTCGACTTAAGCTTGGCTTAAGTCGACTTAATGTGCCCTGCGTCTACACTACACTTTCCTTAAGTCGACTTAAGCAGCTTGCTTAAGTCGACTTAAGGAAAGTCGACTTTAATTTTAAGTGTAGACGCACTAAGTCGACTCAGTTAAGTCGACTCAGTTAAGTCGACTCAGTTAAGTCGACTTAAAAGTGCAAGTGTAGACATAGCCTATGGGACCCTGACATGGTTTTGAACACACAGAAGGTGAAAATCATCAGTGGTTCACAAGAATTTAATTGCTTGATTCCCACTCTTGCCAATGGAGTCACATGCATAAGGATTCGTCTACATTGCAAGCGGCTTTTGGAGAAGCATAGTGCATGTCATTCCCCTAGCATGGCTATACATAGCAGTGTAGACTATGAGGCATGGCTTAAGTAGGTAAAGGCACGCCTGGAGCGTGTGGGTTTGTACTTGAGTGCATATTCTACGCAGCTCTCTGCTCATTCAAGATGTGCCTCCCTGTGTATATGTTGCTGTTTTTAGCAGTGTAGTGTCCCCCTGCCCCTGTTGCTGGAGCGTTTCTCTGCTGCTTTCTTGTAGCTGGAGCCTTTCCACGCAGCAGGAAAGTTCTGGTCACGAGGTTATTAGGCGGGGTCGTGAGCTGTCAGCCCCTGAGCATGCTGGTAAGGATGGCGCAGGGTGGGTGGAATCATCATTTGTATTGGGGCTATCATCACAGCTTGAAATATTTTCAAAGGGAGTCCCAGCCAAAAAAAAAAAAAAGTTTGAGAAGCTACATGTGCACTACGCACTGCCGCCAGTAGTGTGGATTGTAGCTGTACCCTGAGTATCTGTGCATGACTTGGAAAATGCCAGATTTTTGAATGGTGGGCTAATTAAGGCTTACATTGTAAATTTCCTGTAGTGTCCCTTTTGCTTACAGTTGTACGGTTCTTTAATATAGCTCTGTCAATGTGTTCTCTCTCTGACCACAACTAGTAAAGAATTGAATTGAGAAGGCCTTTCATGTATGCCAATCAATTTTTGAAACTTGGGTATTAAGTATATCTTATTGCACTACACTGTGAAAGCAAATTGTTCTGACCTGCTCCTGTGCAGTTGAGTTTTGCATCTTTTCAGCAATTGCTGTAGTTATGGAGCTAGCGACTTATTGGTTTCTAGTTTGGTAAGTTCTGTGTATCACTCACACAAGCCAGAGATGTTTATTCCTGTTACAAGGTTTAAATATTTCCCTCTTTCTTTTTTTGTTGGCTTCTCTTGAAGGAATGAAGGTTTGAAAAGGAGCATACCAAGTAAGAAGATGGGTGCAAACAGCAGCAGCATTTGTGAGCTTCCAGAAAATGAATACTTAAAAAGATTCTCGGGTGCAGAGGCTGTCTCTGAGAATGACCCATTCTGGAATCAGCTGCTTTCTTTTAGCTTTACTGCCCCGACAGACAGGTAAGAGGATGCTTGATGGACTGAACATTGGTAACAAACACAGTAGCAGTGGTGCAAATAACTCTAAATGCAAAATAGACTTATTTTTCTTCTCTTT
Organism: Pelusios castaneus; assembly: GCA_007922175.1. Lineage (NCBI taxonomy): Eukaryota > Metazoa > Chordata > Testudines > Pelomedusidae > Pelusios > Pelusios castaneus. The sequence continues at coordinate 5,239,775 of ML685782.1, forward strand.
GTGAGAGGAGGTACATGTATGGAAAGTCCACCTGATGATGGGCTGTTGGAGTACAATTCCTCCATGGTCTCTCATTCTTGTAGCTTTTTCCCCCCTTCCTCATAGCAGCTGTAATTAGTCTTGATTCTCACTGCAGCCAAGAAAGGTCAGCAATTGATCCTTAATGCTGTTTTTTTAATTAGGCTTCTAGAGATGCTGAAGAACAGCAGATGGTATCCCCTTTGAAAGGGCCTATTGCTTCTAGCTCTAGCAGTGATGAAGTGTTGGGGCTGATCCTACCAGTGTTGAGCCCCTTGAGTTCCTGTTGAATTTAATGGGAGCTGAGGGTAGCCAGTCTCTTGGGTGATTGGGCTGTAAATTTGCTCCTGGATAACTTATGCTCTTGTGACAATACAGACTAATGCAGGGGTCAGCAACCCAGCCGGGGCCAGCTCCCGCCGGCAGGTGCCAGCCCCAGCCCCGGCCAGGAACCAGAGGCCACCCGCCGGCGGGAGCCAGCCCCGGGTGCTGGCTCTGGCCCTGGCCGGGAAACGGAGGCCGCTCGCCGGCAGGAGATGAACCGGAGGCTTGGCCCCGTCCCACCCCCTTTTGGCCCGGCTCCTGCTGAGGATGCGGTGGCTGGGGCTGGCACGGGGGCCGGCAAAGGTTGCCGACCCCAGAGTAATGGGTAGTTGTGTCAATCCTGTCCTGTAGCCTGGGGGAGTGCCTTTTACAATGCCTTGCTGCTGTAGCTTCCAGTCTGGACTGCTCACAAATAGCTTCCAGCTTGTAAGTCACTCCGAGCTACGTCTGTGTATGTGTGCTGCAGCCAGCCATACTCTTACTGGCCTTGGTTATGCTGCAGGGTGTCCCACATCACATCCCTAGTCCTGGATTTCCCCTAGAATCATGTGTTCTGTACTGCTCAGGCCACTCAAAGTTATTGAGTCTGTTATTCCTTTAAAGGAATAATATGCATATAAATGGAATTACCCAAACACTTTAACTTGAACACACCATATTAGATAAAACATGAAACAAGATTAATCACTAAGGGAGAGATTTTAAGTGACTACAAATCATAGAATAATAGGGTTGGAAGGGACCTCACGAGGTCATCTAGTCCAACCCCCTGCTAAAAAGCAGGACCACTCCCACTAAATCACCCCAGCCAGGGTTTTGTCTAACCGAGCCTTAAAAATCTCCAAAGATGGAGATTCTACCACCTCCCTAGATAGCCCATTCCAATGCTTTACCACCCTCCTAGTGAGAAAGTTTTTCCTAATATCCAACCTTGACCTCCCCAGCTGTAATTTGAAACCATTGCTCCTTGTTCTGTCCTCTGTTACCCTTGAGAACAGCCTAGCTCCCTCCTCTTTGGAGCAACCCTTCAAGTAGTTGAAGGTTGCTATCAAATCTCCCCTCAGTCTTCTCTTCTGTAGACTAAATAAGCCTAGTTCCTTCAGTCTCTCCTCATAAGTCATGTGCCCCAGCCCCCTAATCATTTTTGTTGCCCTCTGCTGGACTCTTTCTAATTTGTCCACATCCTTTCTGTAGTGGGAAGCCCAAAACTGGACACAGTATTCCAGATGCGGCCTGACCAGTGTCGAATAGAGGGGAATTATCACATCCCTCGATCTGCTGGCAATACTCCTACTGATGCAGCCTAATATGCCATTGGCCTTTTTGGCAACCAGGGCACACTGTTGGCTCATATTCATCTTCCCGTCCACCATAACCCCCAGGTCCTTTTCTACAGCACTGCTACTTAGCCGATCGGTCCCCAGCCTGTAGCAGTGCATGGGATTTTTCCGTCCTAAGTGCAGGACTTTGCACTTGTCTTTGTTGAACCTCATGAGGTTTGTTTCGGCCCAGTGTTCCAATTTGTCCAAGTCTCCCTGGATCCTGTCCCTGCCCTCCAGAGTATCTACCATTCCCCCCAACTTGGTGTCATCCGCAAACTTACTAAGCACGCAGTCTATTCCATCATCAAGATCATTAATGAAGATGTTGAATAGAACCGGCCCCAGGACCGACCCCTGGGGCACTCCACTCGTTACCGGTTGCCAATCAGACATCGAGCCATTGATTCCTACCCGCTGAGCCCGTTGATCTAACCAGTTTTCAATCCACCTTACCTTCCACTCGTCCAACCCATTCTTCCTTAACTTGCCGATAATATAAATAATGAGGTATAAAAGACAGAGATGATTATGAGAAAAATAGAGAAAATGTTTACTGGTGCCTAATCTAACAAACTACATTAGATTCAAAGCAAAGTTTTCTATCTCCTTTCAGTGGTATTATTGACCAACCTCTTTAGGTCAGCAGGACCCTTCCCCCAGAGTCCTTTGTCTCTTTAGGGGCAGAGAATATGACAGGTAGGGGGAGAGAGAGAGTGGTCCCTTGGGGTCTGTGTTCCTTCGTTTTATAATTTCAGCCCCCTCTTGAAAAACATTTCCAGCTGGGACCAGGAGACAAAGAATCTCTATGGAACGAGATTCCATGCTGGGTTTTTTCACCTGTTTGAACTTCCTTTGTTTTCTAGATGACTATGTTTACTGCTTAATTGTAAGTTAAGGCAAACACACACACTTTCTTTTTGTTTAGAACAGACCTGACTTCTAGCTAGTCAGGGCTGTTGTGTTTGGAACATGAGTTAATAATATCATAAAGGGGGATTTGATAATTTCACAGAGTCTTGCCACACCTATTTTACCAAGATAATGCTAACTAACAAATTGAGTTTTGAAATGATACTTCACAGAGTATACTTTTCACAAAGATTATTACAATAATGTGTAGGGGTGAATGTTACAATTCTTTCCTAGCACTTATTCACAATAAATATTTTATCATTTTTATCTCTAATGGCATTTGAAGTTTTAAATTGTTTTTGCTGAAAATCTGGGAGCAAGGCAAAAAGTCTATACTGGCTTCAAGGTACCAGAATCCTTCTTGAGACAATGCATATTGTGTAGTGTACTGCTGCTCTTCACTACTCCTGTATCAGATTATAGTGAATCAAAGACAAAGTATTTAATGTCAGCTCAGCGTTCTAAACTCACATTTACCCTCAAAACAAGGCCAAATGTTATTTGTCTTCTGCCCGTTTCTTCCTGCCTAGTTTTAAACATGTTCCCACCAGTGTAATACTAATACTTGAATGACAGTTACAGAAAGAATTGCCTCATCTCCACAGATCTGGAACATCTGTTTATCTCCATCTTGATCATACCACTGCTACCATTGATCAGAAACTTTACTGCAGGGTAGGGCTGTCCCATGGGGGGAGTGGGGCCCAGGACCAATCGCTGGAGGGAATCGTGGCAGGCTGGCCCACTGCCCCCCCCCCCAGTGAAACCGGTTGCCCCCTGGGGACCTGGAGCCACCCCAGGGACCCTGGTCACCCCTGGGGACTGGGAGCCGGCCCAGGCCGGGACCATGAGGCCACCCACCGGCCTGGCAGGGACCACGAGGCTGCCCACCGGCGGCAGCAGGAGCCGAGCCAGCCCTCTCCCTCTCTCCCCCCACAAACTCAAATCCAGATCCCACATCCAGACCCTTCTCGGCCTCCACCCCTTTGCATTTCATGACATTTGCCCGAACTCCACCCTTTTCATCTTCCACATCTTTTACTGTCACCATCTCTGTGCCTCTCATGTCACCATTCTTAACTTCATACAAATCCTTCTTCTTTCTCCTCTTCTTTTCTTGCTGTCTCTGGAGCACTTGCTCCATCTCTAAAGAGATCTCAGTCATCCAGGACATATACCTATCTTGTTCCCACCAGTTCTCAGCACTCTGAGGCTATGTCTACACTTGATCAAATAAGTCGACTTCGTTAGGTCGACTTAGCATGTCTACACTGTAAATTTAGGTCCATTTAAAGTCAACCTTGCCAAATCAACTTAGAGCATCCACACTGGACGCTTAAGTCGACTTGTAGGGGCTAGGTGGGCTTGGGAGCGGTGCATGGTGGGAAGGTGCCCCCCTTCCCCAGGCACCCCTCCAGAAGTGCCAGGGAGCTCAGCATCTTCTCCATTGTACCAGGGTACATGGGGGCTGAGCAGGACAGGGGCAGGGTACAGGAGCAGGGTGGACAGGGCTGTGTCCTGCCCTGTCAGTGGGCACGCCGGGCTTTGGCTGTGACAGGCACCCTAGGAGGGAGGTCAGTGAGGGAGCCCTGGGGACCCTTTAAGTCGACATAAGGCTAAGCCACGTCTACATTGGCTTAAGTTGACTTAATAAAGTTGACTTAACCAGTAAGTTGAAGTAAAACTAGGTCTTATTAAGTTGACTTAAAATTTCCTTAAGTCAACTTAAGCAGCAGCTTAAATTGACTTAAGGAAAGTGTAGTGTAGACGCAGAGTAAATTAAGTCGACTTAAGCCTGCTTAAGTCAACTTAATTTACAAGTGTAGACACACCCTGAGAGACTGGGATCGCTTTTGTCTGACGCTACCTCTGCAGCTCCTCTCTTGAGAAGGCCTTTCTTTCTCTCACATTGTCTGCCCTGGGTCGGACCTGCTGCTTCCACTCCGTTCCTCGTCTTGGTTCTCACCCTTTCTCATTTTGAACAGCACTGCCTCTGGCTCTCTCCTCCATCTCTATGTTGCTGTCATCTTCTGTCTGCCCAGCTTCTCCCATCAGCTGTCCTCTTATTTTTGTCCCATGTCTCTGATCCTTGCCTCACAATCTCCCATGTGCATTCTTGGTAACTCCCATGTTGAGGACCCATTCAGCCTGCTGTGGCTGGACGTTTTCTCATCCTAACCTCTTCATTTGACTTACAGTCTAGGCTCAATTCTCCTGATCACCAAAAGGACCATTCACTTGATATCGTCTTGACCCAACACTGCTCCGTCTCTGATTTCTCAGTTACTGAGTTTTAAGATATCGTGATCTCTTAATTATTGGAAGCATTGTCGGCTACAAAGACTCTATGCATTCTTTAATGATTTGAAGCAACCACATCCTAATTATTGTATTAGCTGTGCTGACACCAAACTCTCTTTGTCAAAGCTGACATGTATCTTTACATGTTTTGATTGAAATTCATGGTGGACTAAGTTTTTCTATCCTCTTCGAAGTGCTTTTATTAGTAAGGAGCTATTTTTAAAGTAACTAATAGCTAAAAAAGATAACACAGTAATAGTAAATGGAGAGAATTCTGCTAATCTTAGGCCATGTTTACACTTGTAAGCTTACATTGACACAGCTGTACTGATGGAGCTGTACTGCTGTAAGCACACTTGTGCTGCTTTGTTATGCTGATGGGAGAGATCTCTCCTGTTGACATATTAAAATCAGCTCAACATTTATTGCTACCTGTGTTGGCAGAAGAGTGTTTCCCCCTGCCATAGCACTATACACATGAATGCTTACGTCTGCAAAATTAATGTTGCTCAGAGGTGTGGTTTTTTCACACCTCTATGTGACAAACGTTTTGCCGACATATGGGCTAATGTAGACATGGCATTAAAATTTTAAACATTAATGACAGATTAAATAAAGTCAGGAGGAAGATACAAAAATTACTAGTATAATAAAATATAGATATAATATCAGTCATCTTTTGTATTTACCCTTATTTCCAGTAGCTTCCAAGTGGCTGTTGACTGTAAACTTGATGTTCCAAGGATTGGGTAGGGGCAGCCTCTTTGAAATTTGCAATAGAATTTCTTAGGGTTGGGAGGTGGATTGAGCCCCATGCCTCTATGTAGATGAATGTTCAGGCAACTGAATGTTGCAAAGGTATTTGGTATGTGGGGGTTGGTCTGCAAATGGATGTCCAGATGGGAAAAATGGAGGGAATTAGGAATGTGGAGGCATATCATTGTGCTCTTCCATAGAAAGAGAAAGGAAGGTTCTGTCTTCTGTGGAGAGGAGGGTTGGGCTGGGGGAAGGGGTATGAAGGGCTTGGTTTGCTTGTAGGTGATCATAAGGATTTGGCAAGTGGGAAGTATAGTGAGAAGGAAGGATAAAGTGTTGATAAAGGCACTTCTGTACTTCCTTGGTGAATTTGACAGAGGAAAAGCATACTTGTTTGCTATGTACTAAGAGCAGTCTACGTAGCATTAAAATTATTTTGTGACTTTTTAGTGTATTGTTTAATATTTTTTAAATTATTCTGATTTAGAAATATTCCTTTTTTTCTTGAGGAAAGTGTCTCTCTTGGGTCTCATTTAGCAACCTTTACTTGACATAGTATTGGGTCATTTAAGTGTTTGGGTTCTATATAAAAATCTGGAGTAATCAAGATCAGGAATGAAAACTGGTGTGAAGAATTCAGTGTACTGAACACCAGATGGTGCTCTTGCATGACAACTAGATTAGATATATTTTTAGAGGCATAGTTCTGTCTACTGTGTTGCTTAATACTTAGGAGAAAACATAAATGTTTCCAGTTAAGCTGTGCTTAAGAAGGCCAGCTGTTTTACAAATGGTGTCAAACATGGTTCCCGGCAGGCCACCTTGAATCAGTATCTCAGCTGGATGACCTTACTCAATTGAGTAAAACAAGAGTTCAGCTCTTTTTGTAAAAAAGCAAGATTGATCTCCTTAAGAAATAAGTTGTTAACCATGCTTTTTATATATGGCTATTCCTGTAGTGGGACAGTCATTTTCAACAGTGGCTTGAAGGGGTTAGGTTTGTTACTTGTCAAACAAGGCAGAATTTTTCTTGGTTTATTCTAGGATTATACATCGTCATTTTAGTCTCTTGCAGAATTCTACTGAAAACAGTCCATGCTTGTTTTCAGGCTTTAATGAGAACCACATTAGTGCTAAGTTGAGGTAACTGATGGTAACTCTGCAGGATATAGCTTTTCATGGGTGGATAGTTCTCTGAAGATGTCCATACAGTGTGCGGAGGCGGTCAAAAAAGCAAACAGGATGTTAGGAATCATTAAAAAGGGGATAGAAAATAAGACTGCAAATGTATTATTGCCCTTATATAAATCCATGGTACGCCCACATCTCGAATACTGTGTACAGATGTGGTTTCCTCATCTCAAAAAAGATATTCTAGCACTAGAAAAGGTTCAGAAAAAGGCAACTGAAATGATTAGGGGTTTGGAGAGTGTCTCGTATGAGGAATGATTAAAAAGGCTAGGCCTCTTCAGCTTGGAAAAGAGGAGACTGAGGGGGGACATGATAGAAGTATATAAAATTATGACTAATGTGGAAAAAGTGGACAAGGAAAAGTTGTTTACTTACTCCCATAATACAAGAACCAGGGGTCACCAAATGAAACTGATAGGTAGCAGGTTCAAAACAAATAAAAGGAAGTTCTTCTTCACACAACGCACAGTCAACTTGTGGAACTCCTTACCTGAGGAGGTTGTGAAGGCTGGGACTATAACAATATTTAAAAGGGAACTGGATAAGTTCATGGTGGCTAAGTCCATAAATGGCTATTAGCCAGAAAGGGGTTAAGAATGGTGTCCCTAGCCTCTGTTTATCAGAGGATGGAGACGGATGGCAGGAGAGTGATCACTTGATCATTGCCTGTTAGGTTCACTCCCTCTGGGGCACCTGGCACTGGCCACTGTCGGTAGACAGATACTGGGCTGGATGGACCTCTGGTCTGACCCAGTACGGCCTTTCTTATGTTCTTATGTCTGATTAAATTGGGCCCACTTTTACAAAGATAAGGTGTTTGCCATCGCCCACGAGGGTGTATGTTTGATGTTAGCTTTGGCTTTCTTAGGTTTAGTCTTCTAGCTCAGGGGTAGGCAGCCCCCGGCACGCGTGCCAGCAGTGACACACGAGCCCATTTGGAGCGGCACTCGCCATCCTCTGTGGCGCCACAGAAATTGCCACTCCTGCCACCAAAAGACACTTTCTTTCAGGGGAAGCTGCAGTGCAGAGATCCCTGCCATGTCCATGTCCCCATACCATGTAAAGAAGCCACCCAGAGTGATTCCTCTCTGTGGTGTGCCACCACCAAAGGAGTGACTCCAGGCAACTTCTTTCCATGGCATGCCTGGGGATAAGGGGTCCCCAGACACGCAGCCGAGAGGAGCCACTCCAGGTGGCTTCTTTCCACGAGTGGGCCATCGGCACCAGCTGAGTGTTGAGGAAGAGGAGCCGGCACAGGGGTCAGCAAAGGTTGCTCTACCCTGTTCTAGCTAGTAGTGTCAGGAGTGGGGGAGCTTAAGGGGAGGACTCCTCTCTCTCTCTCTTCCTAACCTCTAAAACTTACTGGGGGTTGGAAAGAGTTTGACTTCTTGCTCTGGGGGCCAGCAAGCTCCTATCTTTTACATGCTGCAGTGGCTCTCCCCTGCAGGAGCCAGAAGAAGGAGCTGAAAGGGAAACTGCTTGCTGTGTACTGCATGAGTGATGATAGAAGCAGGGGCAAATGTGTGATTCATTTTATAAAGGTGACATTTGGCTGCTGTTGCTTCTGGGGCCGCAGCAGAGTTTATAGGTGATGAGGGTGAGCAATGCATATGTATGTGGTCTTACAGGGGAGCAAGTATTTACCTCTCTTAATTGCCCAATATTTTCTATTTAGAAGAGCCTGAATCTTTATTTTTGTGAAGCTCTCTAATGCTCTGTTTGCAGTCAGGCCATGGGTGTTCATCAGGCGGGATTCCGCTCAGGCTACAGAAATACCTTTTCTCTAATCCATGAAATTCCTCTTATTTCAGCCCCCTTGTCCACATGCATCATGATGGTCTTTAATTACATGATCATGTATGACTCTTTCCCAGAGGGCCACTGCCTCATTCAGTTCACTGCATGGACACACAAGGGGTCTCAATTAAACCTGTTAACAGTCTGAGAGTCTTTATCTAGGTTTGGCTGCTTTTAGCTCCAGAGCCATTGGATATGAGATGACGTGTTGTGTGATCCTTGCTCTAAAGTCAGGCAGAACAATGCGTTACAAAGGGGAATGTAACCTTATTCTTAGTACTGTTGTTAGTTACAATTCTTTCAGGATGGAAACCTAAAACAGAATTAATTAAAGCAGAACTTGCTGAAAATCATGTGCTTAATATTTATTGTCCCACTTTGTTCCTTCCCTTGAGTTTTAGAAATGGCTGGTTGAAGAATAGTATGCATGATTCTTCAGTGGAAAGACATAAAATGAACAACTCTTATGTTACCTTAATATGGTGCTTTTTAAAATTGGTACAATAAATTATATACAGCTTTTTATTCTTTGATATCTTTCTTATGAATAGTCTGTTAAAGTTAGCATTCCCACAGTATGAATTTAATGAATGGGCTGATTCTTCTCTGTTTTGTGAATGATGGCAAGGAAAAAGCTTTGCTTAGTCAAGGGAAAAAGGACCAACAGGGCTAGAACAACGCTGCATAAGGGAAAAAACTGTCAGAAAAGCTTCCCTCCCTCCCCTTCTCTCCCACCCCTCAACCCCAGAAGGGCTGGTTGTCTACTACAGTTTGGATCTTATTTATGCCTTATGAAGACTTGTTATCCACTGTTGGAGTATATATGTAAATGAAAATTGTACGGGTGATATTCTGATTGACTTTGAGCCATGATGATTTGTTATTAAAAAGGAGAAATTCTATTTTTCATGCTTTGATGTCATTAAATTAAAAGAATGACTTCTCAAAAGAATAAAATCTATTCTTTTCTGTCAACCTTTTCACATAGTCAGGCAGCAACTTTCATTCTGTCTCTCTTACTGTGGCACTCTTGATAATATTTCTGGGCTGCTTGCTAGGCCAGTTACATTGGTGTAAATTCAAAATAACTCAGCTGAAATGAATGGCGCCACTGTTATTGAATGCAGTGATTTTAATAGGGTTCTGGAATTGAGCCGTATCTGACAGCAGAATATAGCCTTCTAGTAATTTTAAACTAGGGACTAGACCAAGTCAGAAATAAAAACTTACAAAGAATGGCAACCATCAGTGTTTTAGCAATAAACTGTCTAATTTACTCCTCATCCCAATTTTTGCTTTTTAAAAGGTTATTTCTTACAGGAGATTACTCATCAATGGAAGAAACTGTGTGCCATAAAAATTAATCTTTAGTAATGATCTGGAGGATCACATCCTCAGCACATTTGCAGATTCACTAAGCTTGGGAAGTGGTAGATAAACTGGAGGGTAGTGATAGGATACAGAGGGACCTAGAGAAATTGGAAGATTGGTCCAAAAGAAATCTGGTGTGGTTCAACAAAGATAAGTGCGGCGTCCTGGATGGAAGAATCCCATGCCCTGCTACAGACTGGGGACCAACTAGCTAGGCTAGGTTCATCAGAAAAGGACCTGGGTGTTACAGTGGACAAGAAGCTGGATATGAGTCAGTGTGCCCTTTGTGCCATGAGCACTAACGGCATATTAGACCTCATTAATGGAAGCATCGTCAGCAGATCAAGGGAGTTGATTATTCCCCTCTATTTGGCACTTGGGAAGCCACACTGAATACTGTGCCCAGTTTTGGGTGTCCCACTACAGATAGAGTGTGGACAAATTGGAGGGAGTCCAGTGGAGGAAAATGAAAATGATTAGGGGGGTGGAACACATGACTTACAAGGAGAGGCTGAGGGAACTGGGCTTGTTTAGTCTACAGAAGAGATGAGTGAGGGGAGATTTGATGGCAGTCTTCAACTACCTGAAGAGAGGTTCCAAGGAGGCTAGAGCTAGGCTGTTCTCGGTGGGAGTAGATGACAGTACTGGGAGCAATGGCTCATGCTGCAGTGGAGGAGGTCTAGGTTGGATTTTAGGAAAAACTTTTTTCACTAGGAGGGCGGTGAAGCACTGGAATGGGTTACCAAAGGAGGTGGTGGAATCTCCATCCTTAGAGGTTTTTCAGGTCCAGCTTGACAAAGCCCTGGCTGAGATGATTTAGTTGGGGTTTGTTCTGCTTTGAGTAGCAGGTTGAACTAGAGGCAAACCCTCTCAACCCTAATGTTTTTTATGATTTTAAGAAATGATTACAGAAATAGATACAAAATAAAAGTCAAGAAAATAATAACATAAATATAAGATCAGGTGCTAATGGGTATAAAAGACATTTCAACAAAGCAAAGCAAATTTCTGGATTGTTCAAACAAAATACTGTGAATCATTAGGGATTAGTGTAATATAAGAGTCAGTCAGTCCTGTCTGTTTCCTTATATGGGAGAGCAAGTAATGGATTTGTTTGATTCACTGGCAGTTCTGAAAAATAATAAAATTATGTTGGGGGCATTTTTAACCATTTTTAATAAAAACTAGGGAAATTTGGAAATAAAGGGGGGTGAAAGTGACAAGAGATATAGGCACAATTGAGAAGGGGTGAGTGTTTCCTACCCTCCTTTTACTCAATACTCTTGTGGTTATGGCAGTCACCCAGGATGTGGGAGTAAGGACTGGCACTTGGCTGTCTTGCTTCCCAGCTTTAGTGCCTCAGCTGCCAGGCCATAGAGTCATTCTTTCACTTTTGGGCTGAATGAGTGTTTATATATGCACAGTGTTGAGCTTACAAAGGAGAGATTTAGAGCCATCCATAAATACCTTTCTACAGCCCCATAGTTAGGGTGCTCACCTGATAAGCGGGAGACAAGAGTTCGTGTCCCTGTCTTACATCAGGCAAAAGGGGATTTAGAACGTGGGATGAGTGCTCTAACTACTTGGCCATGAGGTAAAAGGGCATCCTCCCTCTGTTTTGTGAATGGCATCTTAGGCTTTGTAAACCTAGCCAGAAACATCAAAATGTGTCATTTCAGAAATGAAAGCTCAGCCATGTCACAATTCAAGGCCACTGCCCCTGTATTCTGCCTCTGTAGTGCAGCAAGAGTACACATTCACAGGCTTCCAGCTCCCCTAGCCATCACCTCTTTTGGGTGGAGATATTTCTTACTCCCTTCTGACCAGGGTACTCCTAGGCTGCACAGATTCCTGATCGTACTGTGAGTTCATCAGGAAAGTCAAACCGCCTAAGCAGGCCTACTTTGTCGTCTTCCTCAAGAACAGTTAACAGTGACCTTGCCACAGTTACAAGTCACAACATAGTATTTCCCCTTTTTATTTCTTAGAAGTAAAAAAAGCATTACAGAGAAAACATATTTAAAACAATAAAGGAACATACACACATGCTAATAAGCTTATCAGATATCACCCCCTCTCTGACATGGGCTCTGGCAGGAGCCATCTTTCAAAAGTCCGTCACAAACTATTTAATATTTCTAATTTTTTAAAAAACATTTAGACTGAACTAACTGCTAAAACTGACACATTCATGAAATGTTTTGGGTGATACAAAATTTTGCATTCTCAGCAAATTAGTTTAATCTAGACTATTTTGTCCAGCTGTACTCATAATTCACTGCTTTCTCATTTATGAATTGGGAAAGGCTGACCATATCTTGCAGTAATTTTTCTCAAGTTCTCTTAGATTTATATGTGAACATACTAAATTAAAGCCCATCTTACCCCCAAAATAATAATTATTTAATGGTGTGTTGTGCAATGAATAAGAGTGGGTTCTTGCATGTTCAGTGCATTGGTAAATTAGCTTCCCAAGCCCATGCAAATTAGCCTACCTTTGCTTTGAGTGTTGCCTGATGTGCTACTGCTTGTTTTTAAAATTAAAGTACTGTGCAAATAAATTCCCCTCCCTGCACACCCACCCAACCCGACCTGCAAAGTGTTCACAACTTGATAAAATCAAAACTAGTGGAAGATCCAAAGGCACGTGGAACATGAGAACTTAACTGCCATCAGTGCTAGCTTTTTGTCCTTCACTGGGAAGGTGCTAGAGGCACTCAAAAGTGTTTGAAAGAATTTTTTACTTTTGCTGTTAAAAACAAACTTCTTTGTAAGTAGACAAGTTCTAGGGGGGTAGCCACGTTAGTCTAGTTCAGCAAAATAAACTAGGAATCCTGTGGCACTTTTAAAGACTAATACATTTATTTATTGCATGAACTTTTGTGAGAGAAAATCCCACTTCGTCAGATCTTCAAAGTGTCTTACGAAGTGGGATTTTCTCCCATGAAAGCTCCTGTGATAAATAAATTTGTTAGTCTTTAAGGCTATGTCTACACTAGGAAAAAGTTAGGTCGACTTTAAATCGACTTAATAAGGTCATCCTTTTAAAGTCAACTTAACAAAATGGTTACCCTTAACTGGGACTTAGTAAGTCGACCTAACTTCCCTTAGGTCAACCTAAGAAAGTGGACTTATGCGTCCACACTGGCCTTAGGTCGACCTAAGGAAGGGTTAGTTCGACCAGTTCAGGGTTAGTTTGAATACTCTGAGGTTCTTATTAAGTCGACCTAAGGTTTCATTAGGTCAACTTAAGGATTTTCTTAAGTCAACCTAATGAAAGCCTAGTGTGGACAGGGCTTAAGTTAGGTCGGCTTAAGCCTCCTTAAATCGACCTAACTTGCCAGTGTAGACATAGCCTAAAAGTGCAACAGGACTCCTTGTTTGTGTAAGTAGAGTAACCTGTCTGTCCATCTATAACTGCATGCACACAAACACACAATATTTGCAGTCAGTCTATTTTTGCTATTTTGGAAGTTGTTAAAAGTTCTGAGGAAATAATCTGTATATATTTCTAGCTTGGTGCCTCCCACATCTCTCCCAAGCAGAGAGACTTTTGTCTGAGCTGGGTGGATTGCTGGTGCCTGCTCTCCGTAGCAATATGTTGTGTTGTAATTATGTCAATCCCAGGATACTAGAGAGGCAGGGTTGATGAGGTAATACCCTTTACTGGACAACTTCAGTTGTTGAGAGAAATGTGGTTGCTCAGGCGGCTGTTTGCCCATTACTAGTGATAAGAGCATGAATATTGGCATAGCATGTATTTTTCAGTCACAAGCCTCAGTGCTCTTCCCCAAAAGCACACTTGATACTGTTGGTGCTTGATCTAAGCAGAGTCTGTTCTTTTGTGGCTGCCCTCAACCTAATGGAGGCTGTTTGGCTTAATAAAAATTCAGGCACATAAGTAGCTGATCTGTCTTGTTAAAAATAAGATAATCATTAATAAGTTATACAATGTGTGTATTGTTTGCCTTTTTCTCCTCTTCAGTACAATGCTAGCATTTATTACAGTCATATAATGTGACATTGGACTTTCCTATGTTTATATCTGCCTCTGTTATAGTGTTAATCAGAGTGAAATATGAATTAATTGAGACTTTGAGGTAGTTGTTAAAACTCCTGCTTCTACTTAGGGATTTAAAGACCTTTCTTTCTTTCTTTCTTTCTTTCTTTCTTTCTTTCTTTCTTTCTT
>ML685782.1:5253965-5331916 GCA_007922175.1 Pelusios castaneus
CTTTCTTTCTTTCTTTCTTTCTTTCTTTCTTTCTTTCTTTCTTTCTTTCTTTCTTTCTTAACGTAGTAACTGCAAATACTCTCCATGAGGGCTCCATTCATTTGACCTAGAAATTTTGGAAGTGCAGCATGAAGCTACTGTTCCTAATTTCATTATGTAGGGCAGTGATCATATATGATTTAAAGTAATCTATTGATTTTTTTTTCCATAAAAGATGTAATAATAAGGATGTAACTTGTTAAAATAAGAATGAAGATTATTATCCAGGAGATACTTATTCAATAAAGATGTAAATAATATTTTCAGAAATTAATTTACCCTAAAGAAATAGTCAAATCCAGTTTAATAGCATAACTGATTTCAGTTAAATTTAAATAGCATTCTGTGGTTCTGGGGGAATAGAAGGTAGAAGAGGAAATCCATAACTAAGCGGAGCACAAAAGATATTGCGTATTCACAAAAACCTCAGCATTTTTGGATAACATTACAATTTATAAAACTGCTTCAGTCAGAATATGGCGCTGTTAATTATTGAAGTTCTGTGGACTGTTTTTCCATCTTGGTAGCACTCTTGCAGAAGTGTTTCCAGACATGGATGTAAGGTGTCCCAAGTTTTTTTTCTTTCCATTCATGTTTTTCACATACCATTTTCTGAGAGAATCTGAAGCAGGAAGTTAGTTCATGATCCACGTGTGCCTGGAAAGATTGGATTCTTGTGTTGTCCAATTACACCAAATACATTTTATATCTACAATTAAAATCACGTAATGTTATTGAACCACTTTCCCTTTCAATGTCAGGCTAGTAGCATTACCTGGTAGATACAACCTCAGAGTCATCTGAATGTTTTAAACAAGACCTTACTAGGGAAAATAGACTTTCTCCACCAGATCTTAACTTTATAGTTGATACTGTAGACTAGCATGTGTAGGAAGAGTATAGTCTACTATATCATTAATTGATACTTTGCCAGAACTAAGTCGTTTATTGTATGCGTCCTAAAAATTCCTAGTTGCATTGTAAATAAAAAGAGGGAGATATTATTTTGGGGAAAAGGGGTATGGTGATTACATTATCAAGATAAATAGATCTTTGCATAACCATAATACTTTCTGATTATTGTAGTGTCTAGGATGGATTTTTCCCAATAGCTTTTTTGGAAAGTAGTCAAAGTGGATTGTTTGACAAAATTATACGTGCATGGGAGACAAGATGCTAGGCTTGAAATATTGTGTTTGAAAGAAACATCTACTGATTTATTTTTTTCCCTATATTAATCTCTGAAGGTTTGCTGCATAACTACTAATTTATTAATATGTTTTTAAAGCTGGGAAGGAATTCCAAATTTAAATTGTATTTGTTGAAAGGAGTGAAAGGTGCTTTGAACAATACAAACCTGCTATAATTTTAATGACTTTATTCTTCCAAGGACCTTAAAATTCCTTCATACAATGGTAGAGCTAGAAGAGGTCAAGATCTTGTGCTGGGCACTGTACAAGCATAGTGTGTATCCACAATTGGAAAAAAAAGTGTTATTTTTTTACCAACTGTTAGCTAACACATGGTAAAATTCTACTGTGGATGAGGTAGTTTGTAATTTTTTTAATCTGTTAGCTGGTCAAGGTAAACATTAGAAGGAGGTCTGTGTCCACATTAGGTGGTGACTGACCCATAAGGGGGGAATTTTTTTTTCCCCCCTAGTGAAGGCAGTTCCATAGAAGTAGACATGGTTTCTCCTCTAAACATCCCATCTTCAAGTGTCTGACACAGTGGGATTTTCTCCCACGAAAGCTCATGCGATAAATAAATTAGTTGGTCTTTAAAAGTGCCACCGGACTCCTTGTTAGTTTTCCTCTAAACATCTTAACATCTAAAACAATGAAGTCTTTGGCTGAATATCAGAAAAATGGCTAACAATGTGGTTTTATGAGGTTTTAGATGATGCAAAAGTTTTCTAAGAGTACTAATGGAAGCCCATTGCTTGAGTAATTTAAAACTAGATTAAATTGATTGTTGAAAATAATCTGTAGAGAGTGGTGTAATAGTGACAGTGGATACAGTAGTGGTGTAGCTGTGTGGGTTCCAGAGTATTAGAATCAAGGTAAGTAAGGTAATATCTTTTATTTAACCAACTTCTGTTGGTGAAAGAGGCAAGCCTTCAAGCTTACAGAGAGCTCTTCAGGTCTGGGAAACTTACTCAGACCTTGTCTATGCTTCAGGTTACTTTGGTATTATTTATGTCACTCAGGGGTATGAATAATCTACACCAGTGAGCAACAAAAATTATGCTGACCTAAGCGCTGGCGTAGACAGTGCTGTGTCGGCGAGAGAGCTGCGTCGGCAGAGATAGCTCTGTCCACTTGCAGAAGCAGAGTTATTAAGCCATTACAGGAGAGCTATCTCCTGTTGGCTTGGAGTGTCCCCACCACGAGCTGCTGCAGCTGTGCTGTAGTGTAGATGTAATCTGAGTGGCACAGCTAAATGCAATATGGAACAAATTGTTTAGTATAAGTAGCCAACGTGTATTTCAAGGGACTATTCAAGGTGAAATGGCCAGCTAACACCCCTCCAGTCATAAGGAGGAAATGTGGGGGAAGTAACGGGGGGGAGCGGATTGTTGTAATAAGCCATGAATCCATCGTTTTTCTTCAGTCCATGATTTTTAGTTTTAGGAAAGTTATGAATTTAAGCTTCCAGGCTCATCTTTTAAAAGTTGTCATCATGAAGGTTTCTTTTGAGGATGAATGGTAGGTCAAATAACGAGTGATTACTATGTGAATCCATTTTAGGTTTCTTTCATTCTATGACAAATATATAGGGGTTCTCATAAGTTTTACCTGATAAAGTCAAGGGCTCTTTGGTTTTCTTCTAAGCATATACGACAAGGCACATCTTTCTGGGATGAATTATTGCTCTGAACACACTTGATAAGTAGGTAGAACGTGTTGCAACTCCTTCTGTGATTCTGGTTTATTGGTTACTTCTCAAATTTGTTCTCATGTATGAGTAAATAATCTACTAAACTACATTACTTTAAGCATGTGTTGAACCGCATACCTTGAATCATTAATACTTTTTTTAAAAAAAGTTCTTTACAATAAGGCTGTCATTATTTTTATAGGGAGATACTTTTTTGACAGGGTAAGGGGGTTTGGAATTCTTGAACTATGGTCCGTGACCAATTCGCTAATGAGCTTTACTCCATAAAAAATATTCTCTCTTTGTGCATCAGTATTGGAAACTGGTTTGAAGTCTAACACTGCTACACTGTGGATTAATGAAAGGATCCATCTTTATATTCATTCATTAACTAAACTGCCTCTCCACCGAATTGTGGTGGAAAGCAAATCCAATAGTTAGTGCCACCTCATGAATCTTGGCTGATGACACGCAGAGGCATTTTCTGCATAAGTGGTTAATATAGTCTATCTTCTGTCTTCATAACAGAAAAATTATTCAGGCAACTTTTTCTACCTCTTGCACATTTTTTCCACCTTACTTGAGTTTAGCTGACTGTTACTGTTTATATGGCAGTTTACTTTGCATTTCCTGTTAATCTTTGCCTCAGCTTCCTAAAAATGGGCTGATTTTAAGTTGTACACTGCACCCTCTTCATAAGGCATCCTTGGGGGCCTAATAATAATTTTGGGTAGTAAAGGAGTAGTGTTCCAATATTTGGGCACACTAGCAATGCTGTACTTGTGGTGAAGGCACTTCCATTCTAACCTCTCCCTAGGTGCTTGTAACTCTTCTGCTGAGATTTTGTAGACATGTTTCCACCTGAAGTGTAAAATTCTAAAATTGTGTTTTTCTTCTTGCCGTTTGAACTTGAGGAAATGGGGTGTGCCTATTTTTCAAGACTTTAATATTATATTTTATTCCTGGAGAAAAAATGACTTAAGCCTTAAGAGGTAGAGAGGTCTATGCTGTCCAACCATTTGACCAAGTTAAGAAGTCTGTCTTGTTCTACAGAATGGTAGTTGTTAGGGTTTTATCAGTTTCCTTTTTAAAATAACCAGGGAACAAACACTGTTAAAAATGTTATGATTACAAAGTCAAGCAGTCAGAATTAGAAAATGCAAGATTTGTGAGATTGTCCCATCATAATGAAAAGTTCAATCATGGAGCAATTAAAGCAGCTAAATTAATCATGTCACCTAAGTTACAAGAATCTTTGGTATCTTTTTAAGCACTCCTATTTAAATTAAAAAAATACTCCTTCCCCTCCCTTTTTATTGGATTCAGATTATACTACATCCAAAGAGACCCCCAACCTCCAAGTAGCTGGAGTCCAATAAACATTCTCCCAGTCTCTCGGTGTCAGGAAGGAATACATCCTGATGACAAGCAGCCAGCTAGACAGATTTAGAGAAATCCCTATTTCATTCAAACCCAGTAAATTGTAATGTCTGTAGGCGTTGATTCTGTTTCCCATTTTTATACCATTTGTCTTCAATTACAGCTGCGTTTCTAGAGCTGAAATAAGAGACCACCTCAGAGATGAAATTTTAGCATTTAAAATATGTATTGGCAAGTAAGTTTAGTCTTTCTGAAATTCAGCTAGAGAAGCTATTGCAAAGCAAGCAACAAAGCAGATGTGAGCTTTTAACAAGCATAAACTAAGTGTCTCTGGAGGCCTGGGGTAGTAGACATTGTGCAGGATGGCTGCTTTCTCTCATGCATGCAATCAATTCACTGTGCTGCAAGATAGTCAGATGCATAGGATAATCTGCTGATTTTGTTTTTTAAACAAATTTCAATTTGATGGCTCAACCCACTGGTGAATTTCTCTGTCTTGGAGCATTTACTCTGGTTTTGCTACCGAAAACCTTTTTAATAACTCCTCTGACTGATGATCCTACCAGTACCTTATTCACTGGCTCCCATACCCTTAAGGAATGTCAGTGTCCATGTTGGATTTATGATCCTCCTAACTGAGGGCTTGTCTTCACTCTCACCTATGCTGGCAAAACTTCTGTTGGTCAGGGGTGTGGAAAAAACACCCGCTGAGCAACACAAGCTTTGCCGCCACACATGCAAGTGTAGACAGCGCTATGTCAGAGAGAGAGCTTGTACACTGACATAGCTACCTCTGCTCTTTTAGGGAGTTTTATTCTGTCAGTGGGAAGCTTTTGCCTGACAACGTAACGTGGCTACACTCCTGCATATGTCAGCAAAACTTGCGTTGCTTGGACGGGTGTTTTTTCCGCACACCTCAGCGGTAAAAGTTTTGCTGGCATGAGCGTGAGTGTAGACAAGACCTAAGTATGTCTACACTTAAGCCCTGAAGTGGCACACATGCAGCACTTCAATGTGCTCACTGCAGTGGCAGGAGAGATTCTCCCATCACTGTGGCTCGCACATGTCCCTGAGAGGTGGTTGCTGGGATGAGAGAAGAATTCTCCCATGTGGAGTTTTCACATCCACGGGTGACGTAGCTGGGTCAGCCTAACCTTTCAGTGGAGACCTGGTCTGAGCATCGTAAGTCACTTTGATTTGTGTTTAAATTGGATTGCTCATTGGAAAATACTGGCTGATACTCAGCAGGGAAGTGGGACGGGGTGAGCCATGTCAGGTTAATTATGCTTATGCAAAAGGTTGTATATTATGGGTGCGAAGAAAGTGACTCTGCCACTGATTTGTGATGAACTTGGACACCATCACTAACTTCACTATGCTCCAGTTTCCCAGTCTGGAAAGTGACAGTGATATTCACCCGCCTTTGAAGAGCTTTGAGAGGTAGGTGAAGAGTGTTGCAAGTACTTAGTATATGTTGTGTAGCGGTTTTCATCTTCAGACATGAAAGTGGCTTGGCTTTATTTGTATTCTCAGAACTGTTAGAAAAATGCTACTTACAGTGGTGCCATTTCTACAGTTCAGACTCTGTGTTTCTGCGCAGAGACAGTAGATACCTTATTTGACATTCTGGGTCTTGAACCACTACATTGTCTGCAAATGAGTGCCACAGATTAGGGAAAACCCTTGTTAGGAAGCCCTTTCCTTCCAGTCAAAGCCACAATGATATCTGAGCCCCCAAGAAGGCAGAAACACCTGTGGGTAGCAGGAATGGATTTGATGTGAATGTAGCCGGGAGTGTCATGAAATTTAAGACCTGAAACTTGTCAGGAAGGGAATGTCTAGCTAGTCTGTGTGTGGAGGCGCGGGAGACAAGGAATTGAGAGTAAATCACTCATTTGAGACATGGAAGAGGGCTCTTTTTAGGATGCAAGAGGCTTCACTGGGACTAAGTGATTTTTGAAGTTGATAGATATGGGTCAGTTTGGCCTATCATTAGGTGTGCATGAGCTTGTGACCCAGAGATCTGGTAGTGCCAGCAGAAGAACACAGTGGTGTATATAGTTTCACAGGAATTGCCCAGGTCAGATATATATGTAATAGTTCACCGAAGGGTGGCAGTGTGGTCTCTGCTAAGAGCCACTAGCCAACTGTTCCTCATAGTCATCCTGAAATGTTGGTGTGGATAATATTTAAGGATCTCTTGCTCTTGTGAGCGCCTATTTGCATATTAAGCCAGGTGCGAAATGAGAGATTGCAAAATCCAAAGGGTGAGACTCACAGCAGGGAGTATAGAAACGAAATGTGGAACTGGTAAGTGTTCATTTGGAAGCAGCAAACCTGCCAGTGGATCGGAGTTTGGACCTTGGCTGACCCCTGTGCCAGCTCCTTCTCCCTGACCCTCATCCTGTGCTCGTAGGTCCCTCTGCTGAAAAAAAGTGGTTGCCCCCTGAAAATTCGGTGGTGGCAATGGCTGAAGAGGTGGGTTCCCAGGCATGCTGCTGAAAGAAGCCATGCGGACTGGTTTCTTTCAGCGGTGTCTCTGGAGACACTTGTGGCTGTGGCTACCTTGGGGTGGGGGTCCCCAGGCATGGTGCGGAAAGGAAACACTCCGGGCACTTTCTTTCCAGGGCATGCCTGGGCAGGAGTGGCAATTCCGTGGGTGTTGCAGAGGGTGCCATGTGCCACTCCAAATGGCCTTGTTTGGCACTATCGGCACGTGTGCTGGGGGTTGCTGACCCCTGCTCCAGAGAGACACGCAGAGGGCTCAGTTATTCAGGTGTGCCAATCACTAACCAGGAGAGTATCTGGAAGGCCTGAGTGGACTGCTCACGCTGTCTGTGGCTGGTGGAGTTGAGGAACTGACCCAGGGCAGGGAGAGAGAAAGTTTCCTTATCCTAAGAACAGGTGGTAGCAAGGTGCCTCACAACCCTGGGTACTCCAGGGAATTGTCACAGAGTGAGGACTCTATTCTTGGAAGCAGAGACTGTGGAAAAAGTTTGGAGGGAGATGGTGGATAATCCTCTGAACATAAACTCAGAATATGAAGCTGTGGCCAAAAGAACTCATCTGGGGGCTGGGATTCATAAAGGGAGGAATCTAGAGAAGAGAGAGTATTTGCCTCTGTGTTTGGCACTAATATGTCCATTGCTTGAATATTGTGTCCGGTTCCGGTGCCACACTTTAAGGTGGATGCTGATAAATTGGAGACAGTTGAGAGAAGAGTCATGAGAATGATTAAAGGATTACAAAACATGCCTTTATAATGACAGTCTCAAAGAACTAAGTCTATTTATCTAAACAAAAGGAAGATAAAAGAGTGACTTGATTAGTCCATAACTACGCACATGGGGATCAAATATGTAGTAATGGGTTCTTCAGTCTAGCAGAGAAAGGTATAACATGATCCAATGGCTGGAAGTTGAAACTAGGCATACATTTTTAATGGTGAGAGTAATTAACCATTGGAACAATTTATCTAGGGTCATGATGGATTCTCCATCACTAAGAATTTTAAAATCAGGATTGGATATTTTGGATTGGATATTTTTCTGAAGGATATACTCTAGAAATTCTTTTGGAGTTGTTCCATGACCGGTGCTATACAGGAGATCAGACTCACTGTCAAAATGGTGACTTCTGGCCTTAAACGCTATGGTTCTTCCTTATCCACTAGCCTCCCATTTTTCCCTCCTACTCCCACAAATACTCTTCCATATTATGCGCTATGACATTAAGTGAAATGAGGTTTGGGGATATTTTTGGGTCATATAGGTTTCTAAAGGCTTCATTTTTTGTCAGTCACACAACTCAGCATTGGAACCGGGTGCTCATCATAGAAGCACGTAGGTCCCAAGTTTCTGCAAATAGAACCTTGATTTAGTCAATTTGTAGATGAAAAGTACTCTTTCAGTCAATATGCAATTAGACTTTGGAATTCATTACCATAAGATGTCTTTGAGGCCATGAGTTCAGTAAGATTGAATGTTTGTATGGATAACCAGAATCTCTCCTGATTTGTTATAGTTAGTGGGAGAAAACAAGAATGTTTGGAAGGGGTATAAACTTCATATGTCAGGGTTTAAGACAAAAACTAACTATTACGGATTAAGATTAGACCTTCCTGGGAATAGACTATCTCGCATCTTTTCACTGTTAGGGTTTATTGCATTTTCCTGTAAAGTATCTGCTTCTCGCCACTGTCATAGAGACAGAGTGCTGGACTAGCTGGACTATGGATCTGATGCAGTATAGCATTAGCTAGGGAGTCTCAGTTTGGGGGTCTCCTTGGAGCATGGTGATTTCTTTGGCTAGTCCAATGGTTCTCAAAGTGTGGGTCATGACCCCATTTTGATGTGATTGCCAGAGAAGAAAGCCCCAACCTGGTGCTCCAGGGCTGATGGTTGGGCTGAGACTTCCAGCCCAGAGCTCCAGAGGCAGCAGGCGGCTGAAGCCCCAGCTCTGAGTTTCCCAGACAGCGGTGAGGGTGAAGCCCTCTAGCCTTCTGTTTGAAGAGCAGTGGCGGAGCTGATGCCCCAGCTGGGAGCTCTGGAGACAGCGGAGCACTGAAGTTCCAGCCCTGAGCTTCCCGGGTTACAGTGGGGTAAAGCCCAAAGCTGGGAGTTGTGTGTGCAGCAGGGGACTGAAGCCAAACGCTACTCCCCAGCAATTGAGCTTGGTGGGTGCCCTGTGCGTGGGGTCTTGTAATTGTTCTGCTTTCCACCCCTGCCCTGCATATCACTTCCTTTACTGTGGCACTTCATGTACTCAGGCACCTGCATTTACTCATCACATATTGTGTTGAAACCTGTTTGAAAAGTTGCTGCAGTAATAATTTTAGCAATGGACCATTTTCTGAAGAAAAGTTGGGGAAGAGGGGGTAATGAAGGGGAGTCGATTGCCACTTGCAGCAAAAGAGGTGCCGACAGTCAGGGTCCAAACAGTAGTGAAAAAAATAAGTAACCACAAATAGGATCCCAAATATTTGGAATATGGATGTAGAGGGACTGGTTTTCAGGAGGAACTATGGCTGCGGTGTGTGGCGAAGTTCTGGCAAAAGAGAGCTTAAAACCGTCAAAAATACTGTGACGATTGCAGACGCGACACAGTTCTCTTCAAACCAAATCACCTGGAATTTTTTTCAATGAAAGCTGGGAGACTTAAAGGGCCAGAAAACTGTTTTTCTATGTCATATTGGACAGCTAAAGCTGGGATTCTGCACACTGGCAGAGAAACTTTTTTCTGCCATGTTCTGAGAAAGTCTTTTTGATTAGAGTGGGGGAAGGTGCTGGGATTCATTCCCATGTCGAATGAAAATATTGCCAGGTGCCTTCACGGTATGGCAAATGACTTCACTGACCACGTGATTGCCAAAATCAAGCTGTCCTTTTTCCCCCATTCAGCTTGATGAAACAACAGATGTGTTGGGTGCTGCTCAGATGTTGGCATACATAAAGTTTGAGAATGACAAAAAACTGCAACAAGAGGAATTTCTGTTCTGCTGGCTATTACCACAGCACGCTAGAGGGAAATAGCTCTTTGCACTTTTGGATGCTGTGGTCTCTGATTCTGGCTCTGAATGGCAGCACTGCATAGGAATTCGCAGAGAGGGTGCTCGTGTAATGACTGGAAGAAACAGCGGGCTTATCACTCGAGTGCAGGCTGTTGCACTGCAAGAAGTTTGGATTCACTGTATTATACACAGGCAAGCCCTAGTTGTGAAAAAAATGTCACCCCTTCAAACACAAGTTCTCGGTGAAACTGTTTGCACGGTTAACTTCATGAAGAGTTGCTCAACAAGTGTATGTTTGGAGTTTTGTGTGATGGTGATGGGCATCGTCAGTTACTTTACCACACTGAAGTTTGGTGGCTATCTTGGGGAAAGGTTCTCTGTCGCTCAGAGAGGAAGTGAGAAGTTTTCTTTCAGACAAAAGATTCCTTGCCGAAAATTTGCATATAACTAGTGGTTGGCTTTGCTAGCTTAGCTGGCAGACATTTTTTAATGCCTGAATGTGTTAAATAGCTCACATCAAGGGTGAGAGCTTTCATCTTTTTTCTCACTGAGAAAATCGAAAGTTGGATCAAGAAACTTGCCTTGTGAAAGGCTTGTATGGACTGTGGCAGTTCTGAACCGTATTTTTTTTTGTTTTTTCACTGGATGACTTTTTGGATGAAAATGCCTTGCCAAAGCATGACTTGCAATCCATTATCATCAGGCACCTGGAAAGCCTTAAACTGCAGTTTCAGAAATACTTCCCTGAAAAGGATAGGAAGACAAAGGCATGAATTATAAATCCCTTTAATACAGAAGCCACTGCACGGGGTGTTATGTTACTTACAGTGAAAGAAACATTAATGGACCTTTCCTGTGATGAATATCTAGGGCTGTCACCTGTGGTTTTGAAAGCACTCATGCCAATTTCATTGACCTATCTGTGTAAAGCTGGCTCTTTAGTACTGATTTTACTGAAAAGCAGATACAGGACCCATCTCACTTTTGAAGATGACCTCTGTCTTCCTCAGCTACACAGAGCCCCGCTTCAAGGATTTGTGTTCATCAATACAAGTTCACCCTCCCATTAGGTACATATTTATATTTTTTACTGCTGGATATAAAAATTGTCTTGTGAACTAAAATATTTAGTGGCTACTTTTTGTACGTATGGCTTTGTAATGCCTTTTTTATTTAACATCGTAACTATTCTGAGTAACACAGGGCACTGGAGTTGTGTAGTAATTTTTCATCTCAGAAGGGGGTTCTGGTGCAATGAAGTTTGAGACTCGCTGTGCAATCCATTAAATCCTATTTTTCTATAGCTTTTTTCTTGATTTGAGGGTGAGTGGGAGAGCCAGACCTCCCTGCAACTAATCTGTTTCATATTTTAACCCGCTGGAGAGGTTTGGGCTTCTGGATGCGCACCTCTCTTGGTTTTACAGGGAGGATTTCTATTGAGACCATGTGGGATGATGTGTAATTACTGCTTAAGCATGAAAACTGGGAATGTACAAAAACATCTTGGCAAAACTTCTCACAAGTAAAGAAGACTCTTGAGTCATTTTCTGCCAGAGAGGAAGTGTACCTTTGCCTTTGGGTACTCCTGACTGCAAAAGACATTGGCAATTAGATTAGTTTGTGCTCGATGAGAGTAAGTCCTAAAACCACTAGTCTGTCTTCCCCTAATTTCCTACTGTAATGAGGGCTGAATAACAATTGAACATGCTTTCCTCTTCTGTAACATTTTCTGTCCAGGAACCTCAAAACATTTTGCAAACACTAAGGATTGAATTCTGACTTCACCCGGGCCTACTAACGTACCTGCATTGGCAAGTGGGATATACTCCGTACCTGCTCACCCTCCATATCCCTTTGGTGTCACCCTTATTTTCATTCTGAAAGACAGACTGCAATGCTCACTTGTGTATTGCAATGCCCATTTTATAGATGACAGCTTCAAATCAGTTGAATTGTTTACTTACGGAAGCAATGAATTTGGCTTTGAGAGGATAAATTCCTCCTTGCCCAGGGATATTGAGTGAGTTGGTGACAGAGCAAGGAGGAGAACTCTAATCTCTTAACTGTCCTCCTCGCTTGTTAGACTTGGTTCCCCCTCTAAGCATCTCTGTTTAGTGAAAGTTCACATTGTGATATTTATTTTCTTTATATTTGGAAGGTGCCAAATGGAAAAACAAAATCCCATTTCATAGTTGCACTTGGTAAAATATGTCTAGCTTTTTGATGGTGTAGTAGGCAGTTACCTACAATCAGCTTTCCAGAAAACTAATTGAATTGCAATTATCCTTGGCACTTGGGTTTTAGAAAATGGAAATTTAATAGACCTCAGCTCTTCCACTGATCATTACTTCGTATCAGGTTTCTTAAAACAAACTAACTGCATCTGGAAGTGTAAAAGACATTTCCCCTCCCAAAAATCTTACTGGCTTTTTATTGTTCTATGTGTTAGAGTAGTTAAATGGAGTTTGTCAGGTTAATAACACGAAATTGGAAAAGGGGAATTTTAACATCCTTTTAAGGAATTTTGTTTTTCTTTGATGCATACTGGCAGGAGATAAGACCATTAAATATCTAATACAGAAGCAGTATGGGATGTGCCCCATTTAACGTGGCCTTGGGCAAGATGCCTAACTACTGTTTGTTTTTTCCTGTCTCTAAATGCAAATACTTGACCTATTTCACAAGGGTTATATGAGGATTAGTTAATTTGTATAGTGCTTTGACGGTGTACATACTCAGCACTTGTTGTGGTGTATGTATATAGAACAGATTGCACATAGTTGGCATTGTTGTAAGGTGGTTTGATTTCCTTCCCTCTGCCTCTTTGCCTCCATTTTATCATTATAAAATCTTTCTAAGTAGATGTTTTGATGCACATATGTCATTTGGCCATTAGTGAACTTGTGAAAATCTTATCCTCTTGGCATATACATGATTTACAACTGCATCTATTTAACCACATGAAATAATGATTGAAACTGGGTTACAGTATTAAGTTTGTTTGTTTGTTTAAATCTGCTTGCTTAAGGGGGCACTTTCAGTTTTAGAGAATGGTTATGTTCCTCCTTTTGTATTCACATGATTCCTAGCACAAAAGCAAACTTTTTCTACAAATTGAAACTGTAGACCTATGTTTATTTTCAGGTGCTTATTCCAAAAGGGGCATGGGATCAGTAAGCTTATGACATTGAAATGATATGCTCAATTTAAATATGAATGCTGCTTGTCCATTGCATAGCCACACTCCATCAAATAATGTGTGCAATCTGTCTGACCCAGGTAAATAGAGTAACTGAAATTACAAGGTCATAGGAATTGCAGTGCTGCAGTAGAACAGATTTCTTGAAATGCAGTAGGTGCATTCTACAAGTGGCAGGCCTCTATAAGTTCAGGGATTATTATTGCTTGTATAACAAAATGCTTCCTTTTTTCATCTTCAGTGCTGAGTTAAAGCTACTGGAAGAAGCCACCATCTCAGTTTGCAAGTCTTTAGGTGAGAGAGATTATTTTGATGTCTTCACATATTTCTGTGTTTATTGTTTTTATGCTTTTTTGATAGATCCGTGTTCATGTAAAATGTTTGTATCTGTGTTTTATTTAACTTTGCCCACCTGTAGTGGGGTTTTTAAATCATAATTGTCCCCTTAGTGGAAGATGGAAGCATATTCGCTATTTTGTGCTACTTACATGTAACATTGGAACATAATTCTGTGTCCCCAATGAAAGGGGTGGCTTGGGCCCAATTATTTTAGTAATGAACAGATTGCTTTTAAATAATGATTTTTAAAGCATTGTCTCTTTGGAAGTAGAATATCAGTGAGCAGAGATGAAATATAGTACGTGACACTTGTCATGTAGAGTCCACACTTGAATTAGAGGAGAAGTATATATCATTCTGAATTGCTTATACTACTTCTAATTTAATTTCATTCCCTGAATGTTTTCAGTTTTAACTTGCCGTGTTAACTCTGTCCATTACACTATAGAAACTTCTAAAATATTGAAAAGGTAAAAATTATACAGAGAGGAAACGGGTGGTTAGAGAGTGAGTAATGAAATGACATTCCATAAAAGGTAGATTTACTGTGACAGTCAGCCACACTTTCCTGATAGTGAAATCTATTAAGCTGTAGAATAGTCTTCTGAAAGAAATGGTGTTGGCTCTTTTGTTTGGAATGTTTTAAATGTAGATTGGAAAATGTGATGTAGAACAGCGCTGCAATAGCAGCGGCATGGACAGGAGAATCTTGGAGGTCTTTTTCATCTTTCACTATGGATTCTAAAAACTAGCCATGTTCTGTGTCTGTGCATGTGTATTGTATATAAAAATGTGCAATGGAGTGTTATTCATGCTCTGTATATCTTATGTTTGAACTAGTTATCATAACTTACATCACAAGTATACTGTAATCTTTTGAATCCTTCATCTAGCTGAGAACAATCCTCGAACTGGAAATCTTGGAGCATTGATTAAAGTCTTCCTTTCTAGAACCAAAGAGTTAAAAATTTCAGCGGAATGTGAAAAGTAAGTTGGCGGTGAAATGTCATGTGTTCCCTTTTATGTTTTAAATGGCCATTTTGTTGCTAGCTCTTGGGTAATGCAGTGGTGTCTGCTCGATAAATATCTTAATCAGCACAGTGAAAACTCAGCTTCTCTAAAGTTTTTTTTGGGGGGCGGGTTGAAATAAGTTTCTGTCTTAAAGAGGAGCAAGTACCTTCGTATATTTCAAGCATTGGGAATGGAGCATGATATGTAAAGCTTTGCCATTGCAAAAGAATAGTAATTTCCCATTTACTTTATTTTCGTGACTGGGTGTAAATGATGCAACAAACACATATGTTTATGTAACTCTGGATTAATCTCTACCCTACCCACTCTGTAGTCTTAGATGCTGCTATTCTATTGTTTTCTGAGGGTAGATATGACAGACAATAAAAATATTGTGCAAATACTCCTTTGCTAGATTTCTTGTTTATGACTCAAAATTCCTTGGAGCATAAAAATTTAAGAGAACTGATGGGCTAGAGATTTTATATTTTCCTTAAACTGTAGTAATAGTGGCTCTGATGCCATGTTATTGGCTGCTTATTTTGCAAAATAAACATTTATTTTTCAACTTAAATGTATATTTTTGGGCATATTATAAACCAGCTGATAAAGCTTTTTGGCTAATCTAAATCTATTTTAAAACCATTGCATTATTTCTAGAATACTTGAAACTCTGACCAGGCCAGAATAGAAAATGATGTAAAATCCCACTGCTTTCAAGTTGTATGATCAGACTGCCTTTCTAATCCTCTTCCCTCCCAGTGGGGGAGGAAAACTCCCACAGAGTTATAGTTTTCCAGGAAGCTTTCCAAAGATTTTTTTTTTCCCCCTGGAAATTTCTTTCATGCAGGGGAAGAAGAAGGGGGTTGCAAACATTTTGAGGCCATTTCCTCTCTTAGTCTAGGGATCCACTGAGAGAGAATCTTTCTCATGTCCAGAGGAAAGAAGTCTTCCTTGTGGCCGTCACTCTGTTGGCCTCTTCTCAACCTCTTGACAGCATGACTTCACCACGAGCTGCATATATTGCTGTTGACTGAGTTTCACTGCAGCTGCTCATAGGAATCCACGGGGCACAATAGAGTTCCTTGCTGGATTTCCTTCAAGCCCAGAAATCTGGGGACAAAGCTATGAAAAGTAACGGGGCTTGTTGCCATTGCTCCTGAAATCCACAGCACATCTTTCACATTGTGTCATCTGAGGAGTGTTGGTGCACGTGAAGGGATAAGATTGGGGATCAATTTCCACTCAGAAAGGGTGAGAGAAGTGCAGATGTCTCAGTTCATTTGAGATGATCAATCCTATAGTATGTAGAGATTTAAAAGGCTAATGGGCCAGCTAGTCACTATCCTGAAGAGAATGGCACTCAATGGGAACTGTGGCACTTTTCATAATAATACTAAATTATATGTAGTGAGAAGGCTGCATCCTTTTGAGAAGAAATGTTTAGGTTTAAATAAATGTTCCTTGCTGCTGAGAGTCTACGCTTCTGTTACTTGCGCCTTGGCTTTGTGTCAGATGGGCTATAGGGAGCTTTCCATTTACTGGAACACACATCTAGTGGGGACAATTGCTGAATATTAGTAAGTTAAACATTACTGACTCTTATTTATTTCTCTGTTTCCCTTCTAGCCATCTCTTTATTTGGCAGGCCCACAATGCGTTGTTTATTATTTGCTGTTTGTTAAAAGTGTTCATATGTCAGATGTCAGAAGAGGAACTGCAACTTCATTTTACTTACGAGGACAGAATGCCAGGCTCATATGGTAGGTATTGAATATTGGTGAGGAAACAAATAATGCCCCATTGTTGAAAAAAAAGTTTTTATTATTACTATAGCATCCAGTTCATCTTAAAGATCCCAAACATCACTTTAAAATTTGAAATAGTAAAGTAATTATGCTATACACTGAGGTATTCATCAGCCATCAAAAAAACAGTTGGAGAAATATTGAACCCAAGGAGAGCCTGAAAGTGTGTAGGGAGGAATTTTTAAAAGCACTCAGCATGGACCTACCTTTGCCTGCTATCTGTTATTTGCTCAAAAGACAGCACCATCCATATTTGTGCTGCTTTATCAGAGGACACAGTTTCAAGCTTAATAAAGGGGGAGAAGAGGCATGATGGGGAAGAGGGGACCAGGGAAAGGTTCAACAGGAATAATTCTTGTTGGGACTTGTAAGGAAAGGCTCTAGAGAGATACACTCTGGTGTGTCCTTCAGACCACAGTGGAACTTTCTGTAGCTTATTTGAAATTTCTCCTCACTGTCTGTGCATTGTATTTTTCATCCTTCTGCTTTTTAAAAGTATGTGCAATTGTACATAAAATAAAAACAGAATTTCATAAAAAGCAGCAGCCAAATGGAATAAAGGGCTTTTACAAATATATTGAGGGAAAAGAGTAGCTTTATGATTACAGTAGCACTATTAATAAATTGTGTATGTAAAATTCACTTGTAGATAATAGTTGTACTCCATTTAAAAAAAAAAAAAAGCCTGTGTCAATAAGAAAAATATAGAAATGTGAATTTAGGCTGAAAATTAGGAAAAGCTTCCTGACAGTGAAGCCAGTTAGATTGTGGTATAATCCTCTAGGTAAAGTGAGGGAAATCCATTACATGGAGTGTTTAAGACTGACAAAGAACTGCACTGTTAGGATGATGGACTACGTGATCTACTACAACTTCTGAGATGAGCTGACTGGCTCTGTGGATGTGGGGAAAGTGCTGGACATGATATACTTTGACTTTGAGAGCTTTTGATACAGTCTCTCACACTATTCCTGCCAGCAAGTTAGAGAAGTATGGGATGGATGAATGGACTATAAGATGGATAGAAAGCTGGCGAGATCATGGAAATCATAGAATCTTAGGGTTGGAAGGGACCTTATGAGGTCATCTAGTCCAACCCCCTGCTAAAAGCAGGACCACTCCCACTAAATCATCCCAGCCAGGGTATTGTCCAACCGGACCTTAAATATCTCCAAAGACAGAGATTCCACCACCTCACTAGGTAACCCATTCCAAAGCTTCACCATCCTCCTAGTGAGAAAGTTTTTCCTAATATCCAACCTCGACCTCCCCAGCTGCAACTTGAAACCATTGCTCCTTGTTCTGTCCTCTGTTACTACTGAGAACAGCCTAGCTCCCTCCTCTTTGGAGCACCCCTTTAAGTAGTTGAAGGTTGCTATCAAATCTCCCCTCAGTCTTCTCTCCTGCAGACTAAATAAGCCTAGTTCCTTCAGTCTCTCCTCATACATCATGTGCCCCAGCCCCCTACTCATTTTTGTTGCCCTCCGCTGGTCTTTTTCTAATTTGTCCACATCCTTTCTGTAGTGGGGAGCCCAAAACTGGATGCAGTATTCCAGATACGGCCTCACCAGTGCCGAATACCAGAAAATAATCACATCCCTTGATCTGCTGGCAATGCTCCTACTGATGCAGCCCAATATGCCATTGGCCTTTTTGGCAACAGTCAACAGCTTGAAGTATAGTTGGTAGCTGGTATTAAGTGAAGTGTCCCTGGGGTCAGTCCTGAGTCCAGTTTTGTTCAGCATCTTCCTTAATAATCTGGATGATGGGGTGGACTGCACTCTCAGCAAGTGTACAGATGACACTTAGCTGGAGGCGAATATTAGATGCACAGAAGGGTATTGATAGGATACAGAGTGACCTAGATAAATTGGAGGATAGGGCCAAAAGACGTCTGAGATTCAACAAGGAAAAGAGCAGAATCCTGCACTTAGAATGGAAGAATCCTGTGCACTGCTACAGACTGGGGACTGATTAACTATACAGCCGTTCTGCAGAAAAGGACTGGGGGTTACAGTGGACAAGAAGCTGGATATGAGTCAACAGTGTGACTTGTTAAGAAGACTAATGGCATTTTGTGCTGTATTAGTGGGAGCATTTGCCAGCTGGTTGAGGGAAGTGATTAGTCCCCTCTATCTGGCACTGATGAAGCCTCATTTCAAGTAAGTATCTAGTTTTGGGCCCCCCCGTTGAAAGGATATGGACAAATTG
Organism: Pelusios castaneus; assembly: GCA_007922175.1. Lineage (NCBI taxonomy): Eukaryota > Metazoa > Chordata > Testudines > Pelomedusidae > Pelusios > Pelusios castaneus. Next base: position 5,272,342 of record ML685782.1, read on the forward strand.
GAGGGAGTCCAGTGCAGGGCAACATAAATGACTAGCAAAACAAAGTAGTAGTCTAGTGGCACTTAAAGACTAACGAGTTTATTTATCGCATGAACTAGACAGACACGGCTACCCCTTTGGAACTTGCCATAAATGATTAGGGGGCTGGTAAACATGACTTCTGAGGAGAGGCTGAGGCTTGTTTAACCTGCAGAAAAGAAGAGTGAAGAGGGATTTGATAGTGGTCTTCAACTACCTGAAGAAGAGGTTCAGGAGTCAGGCTGTTCTCGCTGGTGGCAGATGACAGAACAAGGAGCAATCATCTTAGGTAGCAGAGATCTAGGTTGGATATTAGGAAAAACATTATGGTGAAGCACTGCAATGGGTTACTTAGGGGAGGTAGTGAAATTTTCATCATTAGAGTTTTTTAATGCCTGGCTTGTTACAGCCCTGGCTCGAATGATTTAGTTGATATTGGTCCTGCTTTGGACTAGATGACCTCTTTAGGGCCTCCCAACCCTAATCTTCTATGGTTCTATGATTGTAACTCTTATACAGAAACTCTTAAAACTTTTCAGTGGTTTTGTTGAAAAAGTAGTAAGAGAGTTATATACATGCATTTCATACATACAAGAATTGGTTAGTGTAATTTTAATGTTGGAGCCTCATTATTTATATAGCAGCCACAGTGTTGTGGTGACAAATACCAATGACCTGCCCCAGACAGCTTAAAATAGAAATAATTTTCATTTCAGAAGTAAGGAAATGAAGTGCTGAGCCTAGTTTAGCAGTCTGAATTGTTACTTTTTCCTCATCACTTGCTGATGTGTATTAGAAAAAGTCTTTTTCAAACATGACCCATGTGTGTATCCATTCCATCTACAATTACAGAAAAAAATATTCATTATAATGCTTCATTTGCTGAGTGCTGTTTTGGGGAATGTTGCCATCGTGTAATGAGGCATTATTATAGCATGCACAGACAAGGGGCAGAGTGAAGATTAGTGTGCGAACCTTGATTCTCAATTTCCTGACTTTACAATAAAGTTTTGGTTATGATTTTAATCATATGTGGCTTATTGCATAAAAGCAATTACTTTGCTTTCTTCAGCATTGATGGCTTGTGTCACAGTTCTAATACAATGTGTGTGGGTTGTGGAAAAAAGAACCAGAAAGCTCTGAATATGAGCTTCCTTCAAACAATCAACCCAGGCAAGGGCATATATTGAGAGTGCATAATAATTATTTGTGCATAAACTAGTGAAAACCGTTCATTAAAATCTATTTAACTCCTTGGCGCCTGCTGTTGCTCTGGGGAAACCAGACTTCTGGTGCCAAAAGATTAACAGCTATATGTTGAAATGGTTTAATGTCTTTAAGCTGTGATGAGTAATCTCTAAGAATGAGGTCAGCTAGCTGATCTATTAAACAAGCAGTGCCTGCTTACAATAAACTATCACATTACAGTGAATGTGTGGGTTTTCACCTGGTAAAGTAGGAAGTAATATTTCTATAATACAGCATACTTAACAACAGACAGGAAAATACCACAGGAGAAAAGTGACATTTAAGTGTTTTATTTTACAGTCAAATCCACAGTAATCTTTTTATTCTTAACAATGAAGGAATTCCATATTCTACACATGTATATCACTGAGATACATGTCTACATACAGATGTCTGAACTTGCACAATACATTTTAGCACTACTCGACTGTAATTCATAGAGACATTTATGAAGTTAAGTACAAGTTTGCACATATAGAGCATTATAGGCAAAGTTACTTAATAATCGCCTTAGATTGGTAGTTGAATGCTCTGAATTAAGAGGATAGCTGTGTGTGGTCTGTTGGTTAGTGTAGAGGAGCAGATTTCAGGAAATCTGGGTTCCTTTTCAACTCTGTCACTGCTTCACTGTGGACTTGGGCCAGTTACTTCTGTGCCTCAGGTTCCCCTTTAGTAAAATGGGGTTATTTCTTACAAAGTTCACTGGAGTATTGGTTTATTTGAGGCTCCTCAACAGTTTTACAGTCTTGCAATTTTACATGCAATTCTATAGTAGGCTGGTGGATTTTTACAGTCTGTAAATTCAGTATATTAGCAAAATAAATGATGAAATATCATCAAAGAATATAAAAAAGAAAAAAGCTGCTAAACAGGAAAAAAATTAAAGGAATTTCAGGTCCCTTGTATAATCTATACTAACAGTAGCTTTCTAAAGTAATTTTTTTCATTCCTGGTCTGCTAGTTCTCCCTAGTCTTCTCAAATATATGCTGATTTATTAGTGCATTTTGTATTTGCTATATTTAATTAGCATAACGTACAACAAACTACTTTTAGAAAAAAAGTTATTAGCAGGTCTTACTGTCTTGACAGCTGCTTCACTAGGCTATTAATATTTCTCCATCTTTCAGATGGCAGTATCTTTGGGCACACTTATATTATTTGTATTTCATTTAATATGTACATAAATTAAGAAATTAGTTCCACGTCTGGATTCCGAGGATGTTTTTAGCTTTAGCTTTGTTATAGGTTATGAGGGACCTTTAGCATTACAGCCGTATGTATAGTTGGGTTTACTATTATTCCTTGTGCCTTCTGCACAATGCTGGATGGACCACGTGGATTCCTTCCATCCACAAACCTAACATTTTATAGTCAATAGAAATTGTTGTTGTAAACTTTATTGTAATCCATTTGCAAAGAGCCACCTTCCATGGTCATTCCACATAATCCATGATTCCAGCCCATCTCCTTTTGTGCCATTCACCTTGAGGTTGAGACAGTGGCCACCTCTTTTCAAGATCACCTTGGCAGAATTGTACCAAGGTGACCTTAAAGCCACCCTGTACGTCAACGTTGTGTGCAGTCTGCTTTCCTACTTTCTTGTTGAACATCTCTTCTCTAGTGTTTCTAGCAATAAGCCCATATTTTAGTAGAGCACTACTTGATTTAAATGTAGCTAAATGAGATACCTGGCGTCTTGGCACAAATGAAGACTGTACCATTGCAGTGTACCCCAGTTTTGCTATAATCATCTAAAACACTAACACCTGCTGCAAGAATTCTGCTATTTCTAAAGGAAAAGTATTTTGTGTTTTATTAAAATGATGATGTGTGAGAAAACATTGCTGCCATTGGGCACTCAGTATCTTTTATAAATATGTAGCATTTTGTGTTTGACAGCTCATCTAAAACACGGATTTGGGCAGCAAACTATTAGCTAGACGATAGTGTCTCATCTGAAAGATTAAATCTACTCATTTTATATATGTTGTGTGATCTCTGGCAGAGAGCCCAGGTTGTACTTTCTCAGCAGAATATATTTTAGGTTTAAAGAGATCCATATTGTTGCATTTTGCATCATGTAAAGCAGTGGTTTTCAAACCGTGGGTCGGGACCCAGTACTGGGTCGCAGACCCATAGGTATTGGATCATAGTGCCCCCTATTGCCGCCTTCAAAAGACTTGAATGCATTGCTCAAAGATGTAATCGTTGGGTCTTGGGCATAAATGATTTTTTTCAACTGTGTCCTGAGTAAAAAAGTTTGAAAACCACTGATGTAAAGTGCCCAGTAGCAACTTCTGTGTTCCAAGAAGCACGTGAGAAGAAAGGCTGTTAAAATATACTGTTGCAGTCACAATGCCAGACTTATAATGAGCAAAGTTATAGAACCAAACTTAAGAGAAAAATTGAAACACAACACTGGCAGTTGTTCCCCTATGGCAGGGCTCGACAAAACCTGGGTGCCAGGTCGCCATGGTGACCAGGATTTGTAGTCTGGCTCCAAGCTCCACTGTGGAAATACTATGGAGGAGCTCTCTCTGGCCACCAAAAATAAAACGGCTGATGCCTAGCTGGGAGCCAGTTTTGTTGAGCCCTGTCCTATAGGGCCTAGACCAGTGGCTCTCAATAAACTGCTGTACCCTTTAGGAGTCTGATTTGTCTTGCGCATCCCCCAGTTTAATCTCACTTAAAAACTACTTGCTTACAGAATCAGACATAAAAATACAGATGTGTCAAAGCATCCTATTATTGAAAAATTGCTCTCTCATTTTTACCATATAATGATAAAATAAATCAGTAGGAATATAAATAATGTACTTGTATCTCAGGGTCTTATAATAGTGTATAGAGCAAGATAAGTAAGTCCTTGTATTTATGAAATTTTAGTTTGTGCTGACTTTGCTTGTGCTTCTTTATGTAGCCTGTTGTAAAACTAGGCAAAATGTTTAAAAATCCAAAACTAGGTACCCCTCTGGAAGACCTCTTAATCTACACAATGGTATGTGTACCTGTGATTGAGAACCACTTAACCCAAGGCTTGACAAACGCCGGGCGCCAGGTCACTGGGGTTTGTAGCCTGGCGCCTAGCTCCATTGTGGCGCGGGGATAGCGCACCTCGAAAGGCACCGAGCTATTCTAAGAGCTCGGGTCCGGGCTCCGCGGATCCGCCAACATCCTCGGCACCGACCTTGGTGCCGATAGCCTCTGCGGCACGGCACCGATCCCAGATGCTGACTGGGCCAACGCCCACATTAACGGCACCGACAGCGGCACCACCAACTGCACAAGAATCAGTACCGTGTCCTTCGGAACCGCAAGGCCCTTCGGCACCGTCGGATCAACATCCGGTGCTGCTATCGGATCCGCTTGGCTTTCTCACGGCACCGACCACTACCAGTTCCAATAGCCAGCCAAAAGAGAGACAATCCAAACAAAAACATGCAGAATCCTCTCCTTGGCACTCATCTCCTGAACACCATCAGCTGATGATCACCTAGCCTGTCTCCATTGCCAGAAGATGCCTATTTTTCTTCGGAGCACTCTTCGCCTTTCAGAACCACCTCTCCTCCTCCCGACTTCTTCCACCATACCAGACATCCACACCTCCATTATGTTTCTTGATCCTGGCATCCGCATCCACCGCCATACCATGGGCACTGGGACCTGTATTATCCATATTGCAGACACTTTCAACCACCACTACCTTCAGCTCCTCAATCCCTCAGGAGACTATCACCAAAGCCGCTATCACATATGCCATCACATTCTCAGGACGATACTTTATCTTCGTATAGGGAACCTTCCCCTGAGGTCCATGATTCCTCCTCATCCCCGGATGATGTAGTTGTGCCTTCTACGAGTTCCTCGGTGGATGATGCTAGAGCGTTTAACGACCTTTTTAAAAGAATGGCACGAGACCTCGACATACCATTGGAGAAGGTTAAGGAGGCCCAGCATAAGATGCTGAGGATCCTCCATACCACCGCCTCAGCCAAAGTAGCCATCCCAATGGACACAGCCCTCATGGACCCAGCAGAGGCAATTTGGTCAACTCCAGCCTCAATAGCTCCGACCAACAAACGAAATGACAGGAAATATTTCATCTCCCCTACGAATATGGAATTTCTGTTCACCCACCCCAGCCCAAATTCTCTAGTTGTAGATGCGGCAACGCATAAGGCGAAACAATCAACCCATAGGTCATCCCCTTACGACAAAAACTGGAAGAGGTTAGATTTACTAGGTAGGAAAGTGTACTCATCATCAACCCTTATGCTCAGGGTGGCCAACTACCTTACACTTCTTTCCAACTACGATCATGGCATCTACGAAAAGTTATCCCTTTTCGCTGAGGATTTACCTGATAATAAAAGGGAGCAGTATAATAAGTTACTTGCTGAGTGTCAGCTAGTGGCACCCACTTCGTTACAAGCTTCGTTGGATGTAGCTGATACGGCAGCAAGGGCAACTGCCACAGCCATCGTTATGCGCAGAGCATCGTGGCTGAACAGCCCAGGTTTGCCCAAAGACCTACAAATGAAGGTGGAAGATCTACCCTTCGACAAGGCACATCTCTTTTCAGATAAAACCAACGATGTCCTTCACTCAGTGAAGGACTCAAGAGCGACACTAGGCACGTTAGGAATTTACACCCCTTCCAACAGACGCAACACCTTCCAATATCGCTTTCAACCCTACCAATGTAGGTATCTTCAGCAGAACAGATACAGACAATTCGACAATCAGAGATCGAGACAACGTCCACAACAGCGTAGGCAGAACCAACAGCAGCAATCCACTGCCTCCCAACCACCCCATAATAAGAACAATTTTTGATGGGCTGGTCGAGGGTTCGAGGACTCCCTCGCTGCAAACAGCAACTCATGATTACCACTACGACTTCATCCTAAGACCATTCCTTACCACCTGGTCGTCTATAACAACAGACAAATGGGTCTTGCAGATTATCAAGAATGGGTACACAATTCCATTCTTGGCTGTGCCCCCTCCACATTACTCTATCCCATCCCTCTTAAGGGACCCGGCTCACGTACAATTCCTGTTACAGGAGATTCACCATCTCTTACGCATAGGAGCCATAGAGCACATTCCATCTTGTCACGTAGAGAAAGGTTTTATTCCCAATATTTTCTGATTCAGAAAAAATCAGGAGGGTGGAGGCCGATCATGGATCTAAGACCCTTAAACAAATACATAAAGAAAGAGAGATTCAAGATGGTAACTCTGAGTACAATAATTCCGTTGCTGCAGCAGGGAGACTGGTTCTCGTCCCTCGACCTTCAAGATGCCTACTTCCATATCACAATTCACCCCGCACATCGTCGCTTTCTACGCTTCATGATTGCAAATCAGCACTTTCAGTACAAGGTCCTTCCCTTAGGGCTATCGACTGCTCCCAGGGTTTTCTCGAAGGTTTTGACAGTTGTCGCAGCCCATCTCCGAAAACAGGGAGTAATAATTTTTCCTTATCTGGACGACTGCCTCATGCGAGCTCCCATCCAGACTCAAGCGACCGACATGACAAACTTGACAGTTCAAACTTCCAGTACTCTGGGCCTAAGAGTAAATATGGAAAAGTCATTTCTCAAACCATCTCAATGCGTTCAGTTCATCGGAGCAGAGCTGAATTCCCAACTAGGCAAAGCCTTCCTTCGGGGAGACAGGTGCACAACCATCCAAGAGTTAATAGACCATGTGTTTGCACTTCAGTCAGTCTCCACCAGGACAGTTCTCCAGTTACTGGGGCATATGGCTGCCGCAGTTTTTGTAGTGTCCCACGCGCGGCTTCGAATGCGCCCACTCCAGATGTGGCTTTCCACCAGGTACAAGCCATCGAGGCATTCACTACAGAAACTTCTGACAATTCCTGCGGAAACCAAACGCATCCTCCGTTGGTGGACCTCTCTCAAGAACTTGCAAAAAGGTGTCCCTTTCCATCGGGAAAGCCCTTCTGCCATACTGACCACCGACGCTTCCCTGCTTGGCTGGGGGGCACATTTCGGTCATCTAACCACTCAAGGCCGATGGATGAAACTAGAATCCTTCCTGCATATAAACATTTTGGAATTAAGAGCTGTGCGATATGCCTGCAAATACTTTCTTCCTCTGATAAAGAACACCTCTCTCAAGATCGTGACGGACAATAGTGCCTGCATGTTTTATATAAACCGCCAAGGAGGTACCAGGTCTCGGCTCCTCTGTTCGGAATCACTGAAGTTATGGAACTGGTGTATCAGCCATGGGATAACCATATCGGCGGCCGACCTGCTGGGCCTACAGAACACAATGGCATATGCCCTGAGCAGGAACTTTCTCAGTGCCCACGAATGGCAACTGAGCACAAGGGTTCTCAATGGCATTTTTCACCTATGGGGAAAGCCAACAATCGATCTTTTTGAAACAGAAAACAACCGAAAATGCCATCGTTACTGCTCCAGGGCAGGTAGGGGCAAGCGATCCATGGGCGATGCTTTTGTAGTCAGCTGGAACAAAGAGCTCCTGTATGCTTTCCCTCCAATACCTCTTCTGCACAAGGTTATCCAGAAAATAAGGACCAACAATGCGTTAGTCATCCTAGTGGCCCCGGCCTGGCCAAGACAGACCTGGTTTGCAGACCTGCTGCATCTCTCAATCCGCAAACCAATCACCCTACCTCTACAACGCAATCTTCTTTCTCAGCATCGTGACCAATCTTTACACCCGAACATTCACAGGCTACAACTAACAGCCTGGATGATAGATGGCTCTCTTGCGAGGAACTACAATTCTCAGAGCAGATCAAACATGTATTGATCAACAGTAGAAAGCCATCCACCAGGAAGACTTATCTCCATAAATGGACAAGGTTCTCCACTTGGTGTGCCTCGTCACAATCTGATGCAAGATCATGTTCCATTTCAACGATTTTAGAGTATATGCTACACCTCAAACTTCGGGTCTCTCTATCGCTTCCCTAAGGGTACATCTATCAGCGATTTCCGCTTTTTGGAACAGTGACCTGGGTTTTTCCCTACTGTCTCACCCAACAGTTAAAAGATTCATTACAGGCTTGCAAAAGCTATACCCCTCAGTCCACGCTCCAGCATCATACTGGGACCTTAAACTTGCCCTCAAATCTTTAACAAAGCCCCCCTTCGAACATTGGCAGCGTGCTCGCTCCTTCACCTTTCTATGTAAGTGTCTTTCTTGGTGGCGGTTAATTCCGCACAACGAGTCAGCGAACTCAGTGCACTAATGGCAGACCCGCCGTTCACAGTTTTTTCTCACGACAAAGTATCACTAAAACCGCACCCAAAGTTTTTACGTAAAATAGTGTCTGAATTCCACATCAATGAGACAATTCACTTACCAGTCTTCTATCCGAAGCCACACAGGAATCCGGAAGAATCCATCCTGCACACCTTGGATGTCAGAAGGGCACTAGCCTTTTACCTGCAAAGAACAAAATTGTTTAGAAAATCGGACAGATTGTTTATCTACCTAGCCCCCAAATCAAAGGGGAAATCTCTCTCTAGTGAAAGAATAGCAAAATGGATTTAATTTTGTATCCACCTGTGTTACAACCAAAGACAAATACTACCACCGTCAAAGACGAACGCCCATTCAGATCGGGCTATGGCTACGTCTGTTGCTTTCCTCAAGGATGTACCTATAGCCGACTTTTGTAGGGCTGCCACTTGGTCCTCCCCTGAGACCTTTATCAGACATTATACCACTGACAAATTTTCTAGCAACGACACTTGTTTTGGCACGTCAGTGCTCTCCACAGTATCTGTAACCAGGTCATCCGAAGTCCTTCCTTCACTTCAGGGTACTGCTACGTAGTCACCTCAAGTGGAGCACCCACAGGGACATCACTTGATGAAGAAGAGAAGGTTACTCACCTGTGCGGTAACTGGAGTTCTTCGAGATGTGTGTCCCTGTGGGTGCTCCATGATCCACCCGCCTCCCCTCTACCTCATATGCTCTTTCGTTCCTTTTCATAGTCAAATGGTAGAGAAGGAATGGCGGGCTACGGCCGCGCACGCCAATGGCTCCAGCTTCACCAGCGCGCGTGCGCGGCCCTGCACTCCTTACTGCTAGAAAAGTCTCCGATCCTGGGCGCCGCGGGACGTGACACCTCAAGTGGAGCACCCACAGGGACACACATCTCGAAGAAGTCCAGTTACTGCACAGGTGAGTAACCTTCTCTTTGCTGTTTTCTGTCTGGCCTGGGTCAATTTTGAGTGAAAGTAGTTAATATCAGGTGGCTGTTCAGTGTTCTGTGAAAAGAGTTGACTTCATTTGTTCTTAGTTGACAGATACCCATATCTTAAAATTTTTGATCACATTTAGACCTCTTTGTTGTCAGTCTTAGTAGAGAAGCAGAGGGCTGAACAGATATCATTGATCTGAATCTAGAGAGTTAATCTCTTCTCAATAAGAGGCATCAGTGAGGCTTTTACTACCCATATCATGCATTTTCTTTGGGTAGAACATTTATCTTCATTACCTTCAATCCAGTGCCATTCATATACACAAAATTTACTTGAAATATATATACATCAGTATAACTGTAAATCCATGTAGCCCATGCTACGTGCAACAGAAACTCTTATTCTTTCTATATTTTAGCCCGTTATGGTTCATTGAATTGCTAATCATAACTTTGTAAAAATTTTACTGTAAATGGAGAAAACCCCCAAAACTGCTCATGGTATGTGGCTGAGAATTTGAAATGAAAAAGCAGGAAATTAAAAGCTACAGGTTCTCTGAAAACACACTTGATCTTCTGTGTATTTAGTGCTTTTCTGTTACTGCAGTTATACAATATTTGCTACAGCTGCTAGGTTTTTACAGAAACTTTCATTAATCACATAGTGGGAGTTAAACATTGAAATACCAATCAGTATTTTAAAAGTCCATTGATAAGGATTACGAAACTGTGTAATCCCTGCATGCTGCCAGTGGTTCCAAAAGAAAGTGCAGCTTGATGATATTGTGGCAAGACAAGCAGATCAGACCTGTGACCCAGAGAACAGCAGATTTCACTGTTTTTCTGGCAGTCTTTTTTTATAGTAAACCAAACAGAAACAAGGCATGAACAAAACAGAGATTACTTTAAAAGAGGCACAGAACACTCTTCCTGTTTCTGTGTGTCTGGTTACAGACCTTACTCTTCAGGTTGAAGTGTAATGACTTTTTACTTCATTTTATATTTACATTTTTACATATGGAAAAATTTAAAAAGTATGGATTTAGTCCTGTTTCACAAGTTATTGGAAATACTTATTTTATTACTTGTCTTTAGATTTTCATCTGGGGCTGGTGGAGGGGAAGGCTACGGGTTCTGGGGAGCAGTGGAGAAGCAGGCAGTAGAGAGATTGAGACTACCTCTTGATGAGTTCCCTCACCAATGAACTTCAGGCTGAGCAAGCAGAGGTTGCTGTTTCTCCTGTATGAGCTGCCTGAAACTTCATATGTTGCTCCCAGCTTAGGGGCAAGAAAGTTTCTTTGCAAGGCAGTAGGCACTCAGTCTGCATACATAGAGTTGGGAAAAAACAGGTCAAGTGGCCTAAAAAATGACTAACCAGTGAGACAAATGCCCAGTTGCCTAGCAGCTTATGTTGAGCATGAATTCTATTCCAACATGGCTATTCCCTGGTGATGCATGCATGTGTCATTAGTAAAGAAACTCCATGGATCAGCTGGTTGTCACACAACGTATTTTCAAAATTGCAGCCATCATTTAGTGGAGATGATAGGTTTTCCCGGATCACAAGGACATTACTAAATACTAATAAATAAAAGTGATTTGAGCATGTCAACTTTGATGGTTTCCTTTTTGTAAACCATGCATGTATTTGTGTGTAGTCTACCAAGTGTAGCCTAATGTCTACTATTAATTGTAATCTGGCAGGTACTGTAGTGATGGTGAGAGTTAGTGACTATGTAGGAGGCATGCTTGAGTTGTAGTATGGGCTCTGTCATTGTTTGAGTCTGCACTAGATGGAGCACTAATCATAATGTACATTGTCAGCCAACTACTGCAGCAGTTCAGACCCACTCTAGAAAACACAGTTGTTAAAACACTGGTAGTTACCAGTTCTTTGCCTACCTAGAGCTCTCCATATGGCTGCAACTGGTGGAACTGCACCAGTAGTAACCATGGTATGACATGCTGAGAAAACCACACTAGCTGGCTTTCGGCAAGTCATCTGGCCTCTCCCATGCCAGTTTTTGCCATCTGCATGGGTGGCTTTGAAAATATTAAGTGCTAAGTAGCGTTCCCGTCACAAAACCAATAAATAAAATAATCCATATTTTGAAGATTTTCTATATAGCTGGTTGGTTAAATGGGATGTCCGCATTAACTCTGAATTTTCTCTCTTTATGTTTGCATGTTTTAGCATTCTTAGGCTAGAAGATATACCTCTGATCTCCCTCTATGTAAATTAGTTCTAATCTTATCTGGACAGATTCATCCAAGAGAGGGTATATTTCTCCTTGATCCAAGCATCTAATCTGTTAATATGAATGAGTAGGGGGGGTGTGTCTATCCTGCTATTCAAAAGACATTGTTTATGAAAATACGTAGTGTTCCATATTTATAGCTCTCTCTCGCGCTATAGATTTGGCATGCCTCTATTTCATTGTCTTGGCAAGTCAAGAATTAAACAAGAATGCATGGGTCGCAATGTGGAAAAAGATACATAAATTGTTTTAGTTGAATTCCATTGGGTTACAGTAATTAACTAAAAAGGGATAACTTCTTGCATAGTACATGAACATGTTACAGGCAGATATTTTCCTTCTGTATCCTTTAAGTTTAGTGTGCAAAAAATGACATCTTCATGTTCTGAAGTTTTAGAATAGTTCAAATCACATTGTATTCTACCCTAACAAAATACGTTCATTACTTCATGGAAAAATTCTTTGGAAATGCACTGTTCTTATTTTTTTTTTTTCAGTTGCTAGGGAGAATTTGTAGAATACCCTACAAGTTTTGGTCAATTTTGCAGTCTTGAAGTGTCAGCATTTCCAAGATTCATGAAATTAGAGAAGTTTCAGTTTGGAATTACCTTCAGTTACACTACCTAGGCTTCATTTTTGGCCGTGGTTTTAAATTCAAGGTTAAGTTTGTTCATTTAGTAATTCTAGTGTTTTGCTGACAGAAGCTACATTGTGTTACTCATGGGGGATTCTATATAAAGGAAACCATGTTTCCATGGTAAAAAACTGATTTCCTTTAGAATGTACAGGTCACTAGGTGATAATGTATTTTTAATAAACATATTGTGGAAAGAAATAATTTTTCTTTATTTTGAGTAGTCCTTGTAGTATGCTGCTTAAAATTGAATACTGAAATTCGGTACAAACACATATTAAACAAAATAGCATTATAATTTGATTATTAAGTTGTGCTTGTTGTAAGACATGTTTAATTGAAAATACGAAATACACCAACATTTGGGTAATTATTCTAATGTTCTGCTGCTCTCTATCTGATATGCTGAAGGGCAAGATTTGCCTGCTGTGAAGCATTAAAAATAAAAAAAAAAGCTATGTTCCTTTGTATCTTTCTATAATATGAAATATTAATTAAAACACAGACACCCTGTGCTGATTAAGGAATACATCTGAAATGTGCTCTGAGCTGTGGCATTTTAATCTGATGGTTTGTGAGTTTTGCTCCATAAGAGGCTTTCAAAAAAATGATGATGTATGAGTGTAAAACATTGTTGCTCTTATTGCTTAGAAATACCTGGAATTCTTTTGAGAGAAATGTTTTGAAGCACCAAGTGTGAAGTCTGTATTTTATGTCCTGTCCCTGTCTCTTCCATCAGTTAAATTGCATGAAGCAGTATCCCTTTGTGCTCATGTGCAGAATTTTTTTACCCCCAGGATAAAAGAAGCAAACTACCCTGTTTCGATAGGCATTTGCAGGCCTGTTCTGGCACTCTGCTGTTCAATCAGCCAAACTAGTCAAGTTCATAAAAAATTAGGTCATTAAACCAACAAAATTGTGTTGTTCCTTCCCCATCTGTCTCATCTAGAGAGAAACTGTATTAAAAGTGCCTTAGGCTGGAGGGCCTCAGCTAGTATAAATTGTAGTTAATTGAAGTTAATAGAATTATGACAGTTTACAGAGCTGAGGATCTGTTTCCTAGTGTGTCTGTAAAATTCAAAAAATCAGAGTGATGGGAGAACCTTCAATTTAGGGGTGTTAGTTTTGGGCCATGTTCTGATCTTACTTTGTTCATTTTTATTTATATATAATTTTTTTACATGCATCCCCGAGGAAGGTCTAACTCTTGCCCTTCTTATCTTCTGCGTCTTACTGGGTCTGTCATCTTCCATTTTAACTAGAGTCTGTGAACTCTAAGGGTCTGCATTATAGATAAGGTGACCATACGTCCTGTTTTTAAAGGGACAGTCCCTTATTTTAGTCCTCTGTCCTGTATTTTTAGTAAAAAATGGGAATTGTCCCGTTTTTTGGTATTCCAGCTCCTCACGCAGCTGGGAGCTGGGGCTGGTGGAGCCATTTTAACTCTCCCATCATGCGCAGCCCAGGCACTGTCCGGGCTGTGCGGGGTGGGAAATGAAATGTTGCTGTAGGCTCTCTTTGCCTCTGCTTTGGTGACTGTGGGCAAGGGGCTGGGAGGAAGCAGGAGAAGGGGGAACAAGGTGCTGGGGGGGAGGGATAGGATGACCAGATCTTGCCCTCCCCATCTGTCCAATTTTTTCCACTTTGTCTGGTCACCCTAATTATCGATCATCTGGTTGGTACACTTGTGCCCATACTCCATATTGTGGCGAAGCTCCGTATTAGCTGGCATTCCTTACTTGTGGTTCTACTGACTGTATAAGGAAACTTTTTCATAGTTTATTGTATAGTAGGCTTGTGGGAGACTGAACCAGGCGGCAGTCTCATACTTCGGTGCCTCAAGGTGACCTACCTGGGGATTAGCTTACTACATGCTCTAATGCCCCGTCCTGTGGTTGCTCAGACTGTCATCCCACTCACTTGCTCCATGGCCTCTCTCATGCTTTCTTGCCCTGCGCTTTCCTCCTTGCGGCTTAGCCTTCCATCCAAGTCACACTGAAGTTCCCCTCCTTCTGGGTATTATCCAAGTCTTCTTCCAAACTGTCCCCGGTAGTCTCCAAGTAGGCTTGCCCTAGCATGTCATTCCCATAGTGTCTTACTTCGTTCATTTTTATTTATATATAATATTTTTACATAGAACCTGGGCCTGCCCACTACACCGGGTTCCAGTACACGAGCCATTGATCCAGCAGCCTGCCCAGATTGCTTCTTACACTGCCTCTTTACAGGCTCCTACTCTCTCTCCTTGAATCAGGGAGTGTGACTGCAAGCTTTCTCAGGCTTTAGAGAAACCTTGTCTGTTTCTGTCCAGATGAGCTTCATTCCCAGTTAAGCCTCCTTTGCATCCTAGCTCCCCTCCAGCTGCAGCCTATGGCTAATTGGCCTCTCTTGCCTATATTAACCCCTCCAGGGCTACTGTAGGGTGAAAGGCCTATCACAGAAAGGCAGTATTTGTTTGTTTCATTTGTTAACGTTAAATGACTGTACAAGCTTCCTATGGCAGAACTGACTTACCTTATGGGGTCACCATGAAGTCAGATTTGCCACCTCTCCCCCAATGCTGATAAATATTTACAAAACTTAAGTAAAATAAACGTGTTTCCAATATCTTAACAAAAGCTTATAAACAAGCATTTCCCTGCATTGTGTGTAACCGTAACCTTGTGTTGTGCTAGTGCATAAAAACTGGGACTATCTTAATTCTTTTTTTGTTCAGGACTTAGCACAATGGGTCTTGGTCCATGGTTGAACGTCATAGGAGGTACAATAATATGCATAATAAATAATAAAGAACAAGTATTTGCCACTGAGGCCTTGTTTACCCACAGTTTTTATATCATTGCTATAAGTTAAGGATGTGATTTTTCTACTGAAATGCTCGTACCCATACGACAACTGGTGTAGATGCAATTATCAATATAAATATAAAGGTGGCTTATATCACTGTAGCTTCCTTCTTTTCCTTCCCTGCAGCAATAACCATATTGGTCTCAGCCAGGCCTTGATAAATGTGCCGCACACCTAAGCGTTAGTCCCAAAACTGAGGTGCCTAGGTGTGTGACACTTCAGAGCAGTGGTTTTCAAATTTTTTTCCTTGGGACCCAACTGAAAAAAATAATTTATGTTCCCAACCCAGGAATTACATTCTAGTCTCAGTGCTGGCAGCAGAGGATGTTGCGACCTAGTACCTGAGGGTCTGCAATTTAGTACCGGGTCCTCACCCCCATGGTTTGAAAACCACTGCAGTAGAGGGCTTCCGGGTACAGAAAAGCTGCTGTCGATACTTTCAGCAATGGTGTGAAGAGAAGAAGCCCCCTCACTTCTGCAAAACCACTGCGTAAACGTTTGGTGGCCCTGTCCCCTGCCGCTGATGCCATGGATGCTTTCACTGTTGGAAAAAAGCCGCACACTGCTGAAGTGCTTGCAGCTTTTTTTTTGTCACCGGGGGCATTCTGCCCCTGAAGTACTGCAACCCAGCTAGGTGCCAGGGTACAAGTCCTTGGTGACCTGGCGCCTGGGTTTTGTTCAGTCGTGCTGTAAGATATTTTTATTTCCAAGATAACCGCAACCAGGTTTGGGGAATTGTACATCTTTGATTACAGCAGCATAGTTAGTGGTATAATTTCTGTGTTTTGACAAGGCACCAGTATGCTCTGAGGTTACCTCTGATATTGGCATAATATCTCTCACATTAACATTGTATCATTTTATTTTCCTGGTTACTCCCATACTAGTAATTTGATATCTAACTTTTGAAATAATTTTGGTACTGAAATGTTAAAATTTTAATTTTCTTAAATGCAGTATAGGAGGGAAAAATGTCTTTTAAAGTATCCCAGTGGGGATCAATATGGTGGTGGTTTATATTTGGTGTCTTAGTTTAAAGAAATTTGGATAATGACAAGATGAGTTGTGTGGCACTTTTAAAGACTAACAGATTTATTTATCGCATGAGCTTTTGTGGGAGAAAATCCCACTTCGTCAGATGTTTTGGAGACAGGAAACTTACAGAATAGGAGGAAATTAAATGCAGGGAAGTGTATGACATAGGATCAGGACAGGCTGCCACAGCAAATCAAATTAGGTGTTAGGATTCAAAACACTGGGAAACAGCATATAGAGGAAGGCAAGGTCAAATCACCTCTTGTAACAAGAAAAAAATCGAAAATCCCTGTTTAACCCCAAGGCAACTGAGTCGAATTTGCATGTAAATCCGAGTTCTGCAGTTTCTCCTTGAAGCTGTGATTTGTTATTTATCTGTTTCAGCACAGCTGTTAGTTAGCAAGTCATCAATGGAGTGAGCAGGGAGATTGAAGTGTTCCCCTACTGGTTTTTGGGTGTTGCAATTTCTGGTGTCAGATTTGTGTCCATTTATTCTTTTGTGCAGAGAGTGTCCTGTTTGTCCAGTATATAAGACAGAGGGGCATTTCCAGCACGTGATGGCATAAATCACATTGGTGGATGAGCAGGTGAATGAGCCCTTGATGGGGTAGGTCATCCTGGCCACTATGGATGTAGAGGCTCTTTACAACAGCATCCCACACAAAGATGGATTACAAGCCATTTGAAGAACTATCCAAGATGATGCCACAGCAAAACTTGTGGCTGAACTTTGTGACTTAGTATTCACCCACAACCATTTCAGATTTGAAGATAATTTATACCTTCAAGTCAGCAGCACTGCTATGGGCACCCGCATGGCCCCACAATATGCCAACATCTTTATGGGCGACTTAGAACAACACTTCCTCACATCTCATCCCAAAGCACCTTTACTTTACTTACACTATATCGATGACATCTTCATCATCTGGACCCATGGTAAGGATGCCCTTAAAGATTACCATCGAGATTTCAACAATTTCCATTCCACAATCAAACTTAGCTTGGAACAGTCCACACAGGAGACCCACTTTCTGGACACTACAGTGCAAATTAGCAATGGGCACATAAAGACCAGCCTATATCGAAAACCTACTGATCGCTATAGTTAACTACATACCTCAAGCTTTCATCCATGATAGACCAAATGATCCATTGTCTACAGTCAAGCCCTAAGATATAACTGCATTTGGTCTGATCCTTCAGACAGACACAGAGACCTTCAGGATCTCTGTCAAGCATTCTTAAAGCTACAGTACCCACCTGCAGAAGTGAAGAAACAGATTGACAGAGCCAGATGGGTACCGAGAAATCAACTACTACAGGAGAAGCCCAAGAAAAAAACCCAACAGAACGCCATTGGTCACCACCTACAACCCCCAAGTCAGACCCCTTCAGCACATCATCAAAGATCTACAGGCTTTTCTACAAGATGATCCCTCACTCTCTCAAGCCTTGGGAGACAGAACTCTCCTTGCTTACAGCCAGGCCCCCCAACCTTAAACAGATACTTACCAGCAACTACAGATCAAACAACCGAAACATTAAAACAGGAACATAACCCTGCAACAGACCATGCTGCCAACTTTGCCCTCATATCTACACTAAAGACACCACAGGACCAAATTAAGCCACCTACTCCATCAAGGGCTCATTCACCTGCTCATCTACTAATGTGATTTATGCCGTCATGTGCCGAAAATGCCCTTCTGTTTTATATATTGGACAAACAGGACAGTCTCTGCACAAAAGAATAAATGGACACAAATCTGACATCAGAAATTGCAACACTCAAAAACCAATAGGGGAACACTTCAATCTCCCTGCTCACTCCATTGACGACTTGCTAACAGCTGTGCTGAAACAAATGAATAACAAATCACAGCTTCAAAGAAAAACTGCAGAACTCGAATTTATATGCAAATTTGACTCAGTTGCCTTGGGGTTAAACAGGGACTCATTACAATAGGTGATTTGATCTCACCTTCCTCTATATGCTGTTCCCCAGTGTTGGAATCCTAATACCTATTTTGATTTGCTGTTGCAGCCTGTCCTGATTCTGTGTTATACACTTTCCTGCATTTAATTTCCTCCCATTCTATAAGTTTCCCATCTTCAAAGTGTCTGATGAAGTGGGATTTTCTCCCACAAAAGCTCATACGATAAATAAATCTGTTAGTCTTTAAAAGTGCCACAAGACTCTGTTTATTTCTCTACAATAGACTAACACGGTTACCCCTTTGGAACTTGACAGTATGAGTGGACTCTCTGGCTTCTTTTCTAAGTTTGAAAATCCAGAGGCAAACAACATTTCCTTTTATTTTGTTTCAGGAGTGGAATGTGAAGACCTTATCGAAGAGTTGCTGTGTTGCCTGATTCAGCTCATTGTTGAAATTCCCCTTCTGTAAGTGCTTTCCACAAGATCTCTGTTGAAATTTAGGATTTTTACTCTCTGCATGGAATATATTCTTCAGAAGTCCCAAATTTACTGTACTAGGAAGAAGTATTTTATTTTAGCATTATCCAATTACAGGACCATTATGTCTATGATATAAGTAGCTATACAGTACCACTTAAATCTAACCCGACATCTTTTGCTACTTTAGATAAGCTGCAGACATGCAGCTCTCCTCAATTTATCTGTTCTGCTCTATCCCATTTTACTTTATAGTTTCACTTTAGACCCTGCGCAATACCGCTGGGAGTATCAGAGAATATTAGTGTTGGAAAGGACTTCAAGAGGTCATCTAGTCTAAACCCCTGCTCAAAGCAGGACCAACCCCACAGAGAAAACACAGCTACTATGCCCAGAGAAGATGCTATGCACATCCCCTTCTGCTTGGGGACAGGTGTATTAACTTTTATGGTGGATGTGATGCTGTTTGGGTTGGGGGGACCATTGATAATATTATTGATATAAAAATTGCAAAATTACAGCAATTCGTTTGAGATATACCACGTCAGGACCATTAGAAATGTTGTAATTTGAGAAGTATGACAATATTGTTTATATATGTATTGTCTTTATGCTGTAAGTTGTTTGAGTGCTTGCTCATGTCCGTTCCAATGTATGTGTATGTGTGCTGGGTGCACTGGTGTGGGAAGCTTTTTCCTTAGTGCCCTGGCCTTAGTAAGGGAACCACAGCTCAGCCCAAGGTCCCTGCCATCAGGGCCCACTAAGCACCGACACACCTCATCAGCACCGAGGAAAACGAGGGTGATGGACAGTCACTGCTCACCTTCATGGGTGCTCTGTAAAGACTAAAAGTCAGACAGGGGTCATTCCCCAGCAAAGCAGCAGCAGACGAGACTTGTACCCCCAGACTGCCCAGGCCCCAGGATTCCTCAGTCGACATCGTTAACTCCGTTCCAGGTGGTGAGGCTGTCGACTCCAGTATGCTTGGACTCAACAGTGGTGAGCCTTGTGGGGGATTCTACTCTGACTCCTCTGACTACCCTGAAGGCATTTGAGGCAGTGGGGAGTCTGCTGGGGAGTCTGCTGACCTCCTAGTGACCTCTCCATCCCCAGAGCCAAGTGCCAGGGAGACCATCCCAGATGCCCTGTGACCCGGCCGAGTCAAGGCAGGGCCCAAGCACAGGGAAACTGGTGACGATGATGAGGCAATGATCCTTCTCCCAGGAGACCTCTAGGTCTTGGTACCATTGTATTTTCTGCTGCGATCAAGATCACAGAGCCAACAACATGTTCGGCTCTGCTTGTGCTTATGGCACCATTCCAGCTCAGGCCGCAGAGATGCATCACGTTGGTCTTCCTCACAATGCTGATGTTCACCGCAGTCCGACTTCACACCGATCTGTATCTTGGCTCTGCTCAGCCCCATGTCGTGAGAGCTCGGCAGCCAAGGGCATGACATTTCTGTAGTTGCCTAGAAGTGAGTCATCAGACTCTGGGTTGAGGGGAGCATCCTACATGTCCCAAAGTCATAGGAGACTAGTTGGTTGGGAGCATGGTCTAGGTGCCCAAACTACCATACTGATGTTGTTTCCACCTCATTGGCAGGTTCCATTCCACTGGAGGCTATGGACCCTGTGGGCCACCCATGCCCCCCCGGGCTTGCTGGCGGGACTGTCCCAATTGGCGTAATGCATGGGCAGAGTGCCTTCTTTGTCTCCCTCTGAAAGGGGCTTGGCAATTGGAGCAGGGAATCTGGGCCCTAAGGACTCACTGATACATGAGGCACCAAACCAGCAGGAGGGACAAGAACCTGAATCAGCTAAAGCCACATTGTCCTCATTCCTGGATGAAGTGGTAAAGGGGCATGGCATTGGAGGAAGTACAAGACAACTTGAAGTCATGCCAAGAGTTCCTGCGAAGGATAGCTCAGAATATTGACTTGAAGATTGAGGCAATAGATGAGTGTGTCCCGGCCTTGATAGACATCTTGGCACCTTCTGGCCTGGCAGGGATTGCCTTACCATTGAATGAGGCCATATTAAGGATCATCAAGGTGTTTTAGCAAATGCCTGCCTCCTTGCAACCCACAACTAAGCAGGTTGAAAGAAAATACTTTGTACTCTATGAGGCTTATCAGTATCTTTACCTGTATGCACTATTTGGTTCCCTTGTCGCAGTGGCCAATGAGAGAGAATGGCAGGGACAGCAGGGGCTGTCTCTGAAGGCAAGAAATGCAAAAGCTGGATTTGCTGGGCCTGAAAATTTACTCAACAGGGGCTCCCAGCTACTGATTGCCAACCACCAGGCCCTCCTAAGTAGTTATGATTTTAATCTTTCTGATCCCAAAGTCCAGTGGGGACCTCAGGCCTATTCTGGACTTGCAAAATTTCAAGTACATGAAGAAACTAAGGTTCCGCATGGTCGCTCTATCCTCTATTATCCCATCCGTGGATCCATGAGACTGGTATGCTGCCCTCGACTTAAAGGACACATATTTCCACGTAGGTATCGTTCAGGGCCACAGAAAATACCTACACTTCGTAATAAAACGCTGCCATTATCAGTTTGGAGTACTTCCCTTTGCCCTATCTGGGGCCCCACAGGTCTTCACAAAGTGCATGTCAGTAGTGGAAGCCTTCCTTAGGAGGTCAGGAGTTGATGCATTCCCATACCCGAGCAACTGGCTTATAAAGGGCTGGTCCAGGGAACTAGTGGAAGATCATGTGTGGCTCGCTCGGTTCCCTCTGGAGAGCTGTTTCAAGACCATAGTGGATCTGCTGCTCTCTCTGAAGATGTACCCCTACTACCACAGCAAGGGCCTGTCTAAAGCTCCTGGGGCACATGGTCTCTTGCACCTATGTGATTCTACGTGCTTGTCTCAGGATGAGACTCCTTCAAACGTGCCTGGCATTAGCATATGCACCAAGCTGACACTCACTGGACAGGAGTGTGATATTTCCATGTTCAGTTTTCTGCTCCTGTCTATGGTGGGTGGATCTGGCCAAGGTATGTAAATGGGCCCCCTTTGTGAGACCCAGCCCTTCAATATCACTGATGACTCAGATGTGAGCTGAGGAGAACATCTGGGAGCTCTCAAAACTCAGGGCCTGTGGGCAGCAGTAGAGTTGAACCTTCACATCAACATCAGAGAGTTGAGAGCAGTTTGCTGAGCCCACCAGGCATTTCAGTCCACCTTGAGGGGAAGTGCATTTCCATGCTCATGGACAATACCATAGCAATGTTCTATATACACAGTCACGGGGAGCTGTGGAAGTTCTGCATAGTTCAGTTGATTCATTTAGAGGCCTTTTACCTGCCGGGATCATAGAACAATTTGTGGATCACTTGAGCGTGGCCTTTGTCATGAATGGTCCATCCATCCTCACGTTCTGATTACTGTTCCCCAGAACCGGGGCTTTCCCCAGCTAGACCTGTTGCTGAGCAACCTCCACAAAAAATGTTCCCAGTTCTGCTTGAACCTGGGACATGACCAGAGTAGGAAGCAGAGAATGTCAATCCAAGAGTGTCAATAAATTATAATCATTCATTATGATTGGATCCTTTGTTACCCTGGAAAGGGATTAAACTTTCAAGTGACCTGGCTGGAGGGCCAAGCCACAGAAGACTGGGACAGACAAGCTGTTGCAGGGCCAAGGAAGTGGCCCCCAAGGAGGGGCGCTAGAGGCAAACTCGCCTATAACATAGTTTCCTGATGATGCCTGGTGGCATTACAGTGGTAAAAGCAATGTATTATACGTGGCCATGGTCTTTCTTCTCCTCCATTACAACAGTAAAATCCCAACTTTTGGATCTGTTCCAGGTGGTAGTCAGAAGTTTTATCAACTTGGAATGGCTTCACAGGTATCTCTTTTTGGCTATGATGAACTTTTATTCTTCTAAAGAAAACTCTGATCAGATTCAGAGCAGCCTTGCTGGAACTTGGCATTGCACCCGAAGGTTAGAAGTAACCATTGCATCATCTTCCTATGATGAATTTCAGTCAGTGTCCCAGTGAAGCTCCTTAATGATCCTGCACGTGCTGTGCCTAAAGTGAACCAGACCTAATGCCCATAGTGGATGTAGAAAGTCTCCATGGAAAGGCTGGGTGGTTTTCTGAAGGGGATAACCAATGCTCCTATTGGTAGTTCTCAACCAAATTAAACTTTAGACAAATCATTGTTATAATTGCATGGAAATTATTGTGGTCAGCCTCTTGTTTGGGGACCTGTCAGACATCTTTGAAAAGTCTTCATCTTTCAGCAGCTTTTGATGTGGTGTTGCTATCATAGCTACATGATTTACCGGGAGTAGATGGAATTCCTTAAAATTATGCCATTCAGTCCCTTCTGATCTGTCCCAGGGAGAGATGGCCTTTTCTGAGGGCTCTCAGCTGTATGGTCTGGAAGGACTTAGTCTTGTCACTCCTTCTGTTCAGACATCAATGTGAAGGGTGAATGTGAAATGATGTGGTTTACAATTGCACCAGTGATACACAGCCTTGTCTCCTTTTGTCTGATCCAGAGTGTATCATCAACTTCATCTAATGCTCGACACAAGTTTACTCTAGATATGTTTCCTATTTTTCCAAATGGAGTACTTGAGCACTTTTTTCTATTTAACATTAAACCACTGTGGTTCTAAAAGCATACAGTGGTTATTCCATAGCGTATAAAGGCTAATCTTCTTCATTAATCCTACATTTCCTGTCAAGGATGTTGAAAATGTCATCCAGAATTCGGGGGGGGGAGGGTTGGTAGCAACTTTAATGTTTGATCATATATGGCTAGGTAGTTCTACATTTCTCTTAAGTCTCCTCTATGTTGATGATAATATCCCAGATTTGGTTACAGCTAACACTTTCGGAAACCATGGCTAGTTGTTGTGTGAAGGATAAGTTTTTAAGCATTAAAAATGTGTACATAGTACTTTATCTGGGGTTTTAAGGAAATCCTTTCTTGCCTATCGTTACCAGGATGAGAGAATTTATTTCCCAGATGGAAAGATTGAGATACAGAGAGGGTGAGATTTGTGCCCACCACACAAGGTATCAGATATGATCTAGGAACAGAACTCAGAAATCTTGATTCTCAGTTCCCTATACATTAGACATGCTTGGTTCCCATCTATGGAGATAGGAGAACTAGGTGGGAATATTTTCTGCTCTTTCCATTCAGAGTGAGAGAGAGTAGTAATAGAAAAAGCTAGTGGTGCCTTTTGTTTTCAATTAATATTTCTTGAGTGTATATTTGGGAAATTCCTGAGATGTTTCTAGTCAGCTATAACTAGTGTAGAGTACTACTTGACTGCCACCATGTGTGTGTGCTGTCAGTGGTTATAAATTTGGGAATGGTTCCAAGAGGAAAGATTATGTTCACTTTGATCAGTTGTACTTATGTCCTGAGACCAGTAATCAGATACTTTACTTCTTTTCAGTGTTCATAGCTGATCTATTCTCTATGGTGACTCCTCTTTCACCTTCTGGTGGGTTCTGAGGAAGCATGCTAATGAAACCTGGTTCCTGTATGATTTGAAACTTTTTGTGTGACTCAGCCCTATTGACAACCATCCTAATTTAGAAAATTAGTTACATTCTAGTCATTTAATACTTAGAAGGAACTGAATTGACTGTGTGAAAGTTCAAGAAAATAATTAAAAGGCAGGACAGGGCGAAAGAGTTTGGCTTAGGTATTTGTAAATTGGATTGTGAGTTGGAGTTCTGGGTTATGTTCCTGGCTGTGCAATTGACTCACTGTGTGATCTTGGTAAAATTACTTAATCACTCTGTTTCTGTTTACTAATCTGTACCCCATTGAGTTATCAACTATGGGCATCAAGAAAAAAAACATTAGCATCCTTTCAATTAAACTACATGTCAACAACTTTTAAGAAATCATCTACTGTGATTCCTAAGTGGAATTTTCTTATCTGTTGAGTCTGCAAACTGACTCCTGTTGTATAACCCTCTCCCGCAGGTCGGAACCCAGCAAGGGTGAAGTGGTAGTAGTACTTGTGTGTGGAGGCAGGTCAGCAGATGAAAGGAAGATAAGGATGCTCTGTGGGCCAGGATGTTAGTACTGAGGGTGGCATGGGGTAAGGTGGAAGAGTCCTCACTTAGTTTGGAGTGAGGGAGGAAGGTAGTAGCTGGAAGAGCATGGGGCAAGTAGTTAGAGGAGGATGATATACTGAAGAGGAGCATACTGTATTAGTTCTCACTCTTGTTCATTAGAGGACAAGTAAACTCATTCATCAGGGAGATAGGCATGGATATGAGAGCTAGCTGGCTGATAAGGTAATACTGAAGTGATGCTATTGATTGTGGGAAACAACTGGAAGAAATGGAAACAAATATTGCTCCTTTTGATTTAATATCATTTGCTTGCAATTTGTTACTTTGGTGTACAAGCTGGGAGGTGGCGTTGGATCTCCATCTGCTGTTGGATGATCACATTGCTACAGTGTCCAGGAACCCATTTTGCCATTAGTGCCTGGCCAAGACATTGGCAGTTTCTTTCCAGAAAAGCCCTCACTACTATGATCTGCACCTTTTTTCTCCTTGAGACTAGATTATGCAATTTCCTCCATGTGGGGATAAACCTTAAATGTATTTAGAAACTTTAACCTGGTGCAAAATGATGTTTTTTGAGCAGTGCCTCTCACGGTCTGCATATAACAACAGTGATCTATAATGGAGTTAAAAACACTGATTTTGAATTATAAAGCCCTGGTGGGCTTGGGTCCTTCCTTCTTGGGAGATTCCTCTCCTGCATCATGCTCCCTTAGCTATGATCTGTGGCTGTGTTAGAGCTTGATCTCATTATAAAAGAAGGCGGGGGTAGTGGCAGAGTATTGCCTTTTAAGTGTCTATTTCTTTTAGAAATCTGTGCCATTCAAAGTCTGAAATATCCTGAATTTGTTGACTTTTTAGATACGTGAGCATACTGCATTTGTTTGAGTAAGGATTTGTGTGCAGGGCCAAGACAGGTGAGGTGGGATTTCTCTCCATTGGGGAAGTATGATAGGAAGTTTTCTATTGGTCATAAGGCTGGTTATCAAATAATATATGAGAGGAGTAGGTAAGGCATGTCCAGACTTCCTAAATAGTCCTGGGCCTGTTCTTTCAGCACTTCTAGCTCACCTCCTCCACATCACCAGCTGTTGGAGATACTTGCTGCTAGTAGTCACAGATCACCATTGTAGGTAGTCTCATCTTACCGTCCCCTTCGTAAATTTACTAAGCTCTGTCTTGAAGCCAGTTAGGTTTTTTTCATCCCCACTGCTCCTTTTAGAAGTCTGTTTCAGATCTTCTCTCCTCTGATGGATAAAGATTAAACACATCGCTGCTGTTGGATATATCGTTTATTAATTCTAGTCAGCAAGAGAGAGAACATTTTATGGGTTTTTTAGTAAACATATGCCTCCAGTGCTTCCTCAGCTGCCACACTCTGTGAAGCCTTTCAAACATTCATCAGAGGCCGCCTTTAAAAAGAGATGGAGAGAACAGAGAATTGATACCCCTGTGAAGGAGATTAAGGTTTTGGATTAGGTTATGCTTCTGTCCTTCAGCCCTCTCTCCTCCCCCGAGAGACTCAGAACCTTCATCCATCAGAGATACGAAATCCAGCAAAACAGTGTCCCAAAAGACGAAGTTTGCTTTATTCTGCTTAAAACAAAGCTTCTGGGAATCTTTCGAAAGAGCTGGCAAGATATTGGCATATAGACGTAAGGAAAAGACTAACAGAAGTAAGACTGACACTATTCAAACAACAGCAGTAAGTTACATAAAACACAGTCATATATTAATAAACAATTTCAATGGTTTCATTCAAAACTATATTTAGTGGAAGAGGAAATCAGTAAAGATGCCTCAGATAACTGTTTTAGTGGATTGTCTACAGATCTCTGACTCTCAGAAGGAATTCTTAGATGCTGTTCTAAAAATAAATCACAGAATAAACTCAGACTATAAAAGAAATGAAAGTCACAAAGATTCCTGGCGCAGACAGGTTCCCAAATGAATTTTTCAAAAAGTTATCTGAAACTAACTGTTTATTGAATATGTTCAGTGAGGTCAAGTGAGCAAATTCTCCCACCTATTCTAAGAGAAGCTGTTAATTCAGCAAAAACAAGAGTCACGTGGTACCTTAAAGACTAACAAATTGCTTGACAATCAGTAAATTGATAACCCTTCAACCCCAATCAGAGGGGGAGAGTGGGGGAGGGAAAGGAATTAACTTATTAATA
This sequence comes from Pelusios castaneus, assembly GCA_007922175.1. Classification (NCBI taxonomy): domain Eukaryota; kingdom Metazoa; phylum Chordata; order Testudines; family Pelomedusidae; genus Pelusios; species Pelusios castaneus. Next base: position 5,299,255 of record ML685782.1, read on the forward strand.
TCAACCTAGAATCCATCATTGTGTTTAGAGCTGCCATGAGAGGTCTCAGAGTAATATATAAATCCCATGTGGCAGGATCATTCCCTAGATGTCTTCTCTTGTGAAGGAAGAGTTTGCAGACTTTTGAGGTATTTTTCTGTCTTCTGAGGAAAATTGAATAATATTGTCTTCTTGCCATTCTTAATATAGAGCATCGCTGGATATTTAATAAAATAAAGTCCATTGTCCTGGCCAATTTTTCTGCCTAGTTAAAAGCTATCCGCATTGCGGATACATCCTGTGCATAATCTTAAAAGAGCAATGTTTTAATTGCTAGTTCCCCACATACTAGCTCTTTCTTTTTTCTGGATTTTTGTGGAGTAAACTCCTTAGTGATAAACTTCAAGAATGTCATGAGCAGTGGTCTTCATGGACTTTTAGGAGCTGGTTTGGGGGCAACGGACAACTGTGCCCATTCTGTATCAAAACAAAAATCTACTGGCAGATGCAACAATTTATTTAGCAATTTAGGGACAAATTCAGAGGGTTTACTTTTCTCTGTTCCTTCACAGACACTAACGTTGACGTTGTTAGTAGTTTTCCAGATTAATTACCTTGGTTATGATAGTTTTGATAATTACAGTGCTTCATAACCTGCAATTCGTTCTCTTTGAAATGATCTTCCACTTCAGAAATTCCGTGTTCTGCTTCGCCAGTCCATCTGAATCTCTGTCACCGGGGTCTGAAGGGTGGAAATTGTAGATTTAATTTGAAAAGTATCTGCGGACATCTATTGTAGTCCATTAGCTGCATTCCATCAGGCTCAGGCACCATCTTGTTTGTAGAAGGGGGGAGGTAGATCTCTTGTGCTTTTTAGATTCAGAGGAAGATGTGAATTGAAGGGCATTTTTGTGATTTCAGTAATGCTCTGCAATATTTCTTGGCGTTGTACAGTGAGTTTTGGGGCATAATGTTTGGGAATTCCCTTTGGGCCACTTCAGGAACCTTTGTCCTCCTTTGTCTCAGTGCCCTGTGTCCCTAAATATTTCCTATATCTAAGCTGGCCTCTCAGTTTTCTTTGTTCACTTTTTAAAACAAATGTGTATTAAATATCAATGTCAGAGCAGTCTTTCCAGATATATGCATTATTTTAGTAAGTGACTAAGCTAGGTTCAAAATTTAAAATTTTAGTCGGTGTATTTTGGGTAGCTAATTGTGGGGTTTTTAAAATACAACCACTTGTTTTGGCTTTTTGAAAACAGACATAGATTAGATATGGGCCCAATGTACTAATAAACATGTGAATTTTAAAGCATTTTCTCATAATGTCAAATTCAGTTTGTAAATAGAAATAATAGCTTAATTCTTATGATTTTTTTTCCTTCTCCCTGCAGAGACATAACATACAGCATTTCCCTGGAAGCTGTGACAACACTTGTTGTTTTCCTTTCCTGCCAGCTATTTCATAAGGAAATTCTGCGAGAGAGCGTCATTCATAAGTACTTGATGCGTGGCCGATGGTATGTCACATTACAGGGCCCCATTTGTCACAGAGCAAAGCAAACATCTTTTATGCTGTTGCTAGACTTCTGTTTTGTGTTCATAGTAGACTGTTGAATTTAAAGGAAGTGAAAAGAAAATGCAGTAAGTTTTATTGCATTATGTTGCTACTTTAAAAAAATCAAAAGATCGCCAAATGTTAGTGGAGTGTTTCACATTTAAGGACCCTCCAACCCTGATTTCAGTATAACTTTATTTTGGATCAGGTTTGCCCTTATGACCTGATTTATATTATTTTATAAATTTTATTTATATTATTTTATAAATTTTATTAATTAGGTCAAACTTTTAATTTTAAAGGAAATGATTTACTTTTATTTTTTTATCTACCCCTGGGTTTTTCTATAGTATTCTTCTGAGTGCCTGTAAAATAGTCTTGAACTTATCCCCTCTTAGATAAGGAGCTATGAACCCCATTTGTATAGAAGGGGAAAATGAGACACATGCAGAGGCTTAGTAGGCTCTGATTTGTATAAATGAATCACATACTTAACTTTACTCACTTCAGTAGTCCCACTGGCTTTGGAGAATTTAAGTAATTCATTCTAAATGGTTTCTAAACATATTGTGGTGGTTTCCCTTGCTTTAATTCATTTAGGTCCAACAACTCTTTTCTCCACCACTAACAGCCACTGAGGTGAGGTCATGGGTTTCAGTAATCAATGTAAATTGGTCCCAACCAGTTTTATAGCTGTAAATGCTGGAAAAAAATACCATCGTCCTGTTCTACGGAGCTAGGATGCAGAGGAATAATGGAATAAGTATAGTATTTGTCCTTTCATTGAATAAAATTGTGTTGATTGCCTCTTGGGAGAGGGACCCGGGGAGAAATATGATGGAGGAAATGGAAGGGGCACCATCAGTTTAAAATCATACCGTAAACAAACATAAGTCTCTGGCCCCAATACTGCACCTGATTCCCCATGGAGCCCTGTACTGTGCAGTGGGTCCACTTGGGCAGAGGTGCTCATTATTAATAACACTCTAGATTATTCAAAGTGAAAGAATATTTAAAAAGAAAACTTTTCTGAATACTACTTAAGCTCTGTCTTTAGGCTGTAATAGAAATAAAAAATAAACACTGGCAATATTAGCTCTAGAAAGTAACTCTCCTATAGGTCAACTGTTGTTCCTTGATTCTGGCTATATTGCTGATGGAGTGCCCGGCACACCTGCACAACAACGGGAAAATCAACATAAATGTCAGGATGGCTAGAAATCAATGTGTGTTTTTTTAAATAAAACCCCAGTTTTTATAATTTAAATTAAATAGATTTACTTTAAAAAAAAATAAACCTAGGGAAAATTAAATTGGAAATTGACATCCTCTGTTAAGGGTTAAACTTATACTTTATTACAATCATTTAAATGAAATACAAAAATATTAAGCAGTACATGTTTGCTGTGAAGTTTCACAGAGAATCAAGTCACTGAACTGGTAGAAATCAATGCCTAAGCATGAGGAACCAGAGCTTGCTGAGGTGCTAAATCAGTTTTTGACAGCAGTATCCTCCTCTGCAGGTATAGAGAGACTATTTTCTCCTTTCAAGTTATTCAATTAGTTTATTCAAAGTCAAGAAACTAAATAGGAGTTGAAAAAATAGGAAAACTCAGTTTCCTCTTTCAATCTACGAAGAAAAACAAACCCGAGGGGATTAGTTCTACTAACTGTAACGTCTTTTAAGGAAGTGATGATGAGAGACAGTCAGTTCAATTCACTAACTACAGCTTTCCTTGGTTTAAAAAAAATCAATTTTAAATGAAAAATATATTTTCATAAACTTTTTTCTTACATATTCAGCACATTTAAGGTAGTTTTTTAAATTAAAAAAAGACGTTTCATCATTTTCATTCATTTTCAAATGAATTTGAATTTCCATCCAAACAGAGCTTTGCAAATATCCCAAGTAAAATGTTAGTCATCTAGTAATAAGTTAAGTATATAATTGTTTAAATAAAAGTGTATAGATACAGCTATCCTCCTGATTAACAAGAAAAAACACTAAATTTAATGTAGGCTATAAGAAGTTTCAAATCAAACATTTTAAAGTTTACCAACCAATGGGATTCAGACTTTCTTTAGGAAAATAACTTAAAATATACAAATGTAAACCACAACTTATACCTCACTAAGTTTCCTTATTGAAAAGAAGAATGATAATCTTGTAGATGAAGCTGTGGCCTGGGAGCTGAAATACCTAGCCTTTATTCCTGGCTGTGTCTACCACTCTCAACTAATTCAGTCTTTATCTCAAATATTTCTATAGAACCAGTTGCCATCCCACTTAAACAGTAATAATCTGCAGTAACTTCTATGATTTATGTTTAAGACGTGAATACTGGGAAACTACTCTTAAAATGTAAGGCTCTAAGAATTATAGCAGTTATTTTTTCTGTAATCACTGCACCACAAGAAAAAATATATTAAACATACTTAGCAAGATAGTGAATTTCATTGTGTGTCAGCTTCAGATGAAGAGGCTCAATTCAGTAATGGTTGCAAAGATCTTTAAGTTGCTTGGGTGGATTGAACTGTGCTAAGGTGCTGAGTATTCCAGTTCTGAGTTTTTTTTCACATATTTATCAGCCCTCTTATGCAAATATGCTTATATTAATCTCTAGTTCTAGTGCAATTACCATTGGAGCATCTTCATGTCCTTTGATAAATACTGGATCTTTTTTCTTTTTCAGTCTCCCATACACCAGTAGACTTGTAAAAACATTGTTATATAACTTCATTAGACAAGAGAGAAGCCCTCCCCCAGGTTCACATGTCTTCCAGCATCAGACAGACGGAGGAGGATTGCTTTATGGAATTGCATCAGGGGTGGCAAGTAAGTCTTATCATTTCTCTAAACGGCTACCCAAATCTGTAGTCTATGTAATATTTTTTTTTATATATGCAGCAATAATACCTGTACATGTGTTTGTGGGAATTTATCCATGAAGTGTCAGGGAAGCTGGAGGAGGGTCCAGCATAAGAGTAGAGGACTTTTCTGCAAGTTTTATTAGATTGGATGAGAGATCTGGCAGGTAGAGTTGGAACTGGGCAAAACTAGAAATCATGCAGAGTCTGCGCCTCTCTCAAGTATTCCAGTCGTTGTCTATCTCAAATATTTCTATAGAAGTGGCCTCCAAAGCTCTTAAATAATAATAATAATAATAATAATAATAATAATAATAATAATAATAATAATGTCATAATTTCTAACTCCTTGGCTTTTTGTTTAAGCAAGCCTCTAAGAGTTATGGCAGTTACTATTTTCTCTTACATTACTATTTTACAGGAAACATTATATTAAACATGCTAAATTTAATAAGCAAGGGAAAGATTCCCCCAACAAATGTTATGAATCATTCTTGGAAGGCCTCCTTTTCCACATTTCTGATAAAGTTTGAAATAATTTTGTTCCTTCAGTGACTGCAGAGATGTCCTAATTGGAGCAGTTTACGTGGTGGGAAAGTTGTCATATTAATTTTATTTTCATTTTCCTCTTGCCTATAAGTGTACTGAAGAAAATTAACTAGAAATAATTGTATGCACTTCTGACAAATTACACACTGGAAGATATATAAAATGTTGACCGTAAATTGACTGACTATTTAACACTTCCGATTGTTTCAATCTAAGATTATATATTTTTTTGTTGAGTAGGAGGCAACAAATGTACATAATTATCTAATTGCTTGATGGAGCTGGAGAAATAGTGGCCTAACTATCACTTTCGTATCACTTCATCTGTGCCTATCCTGTGGGCATTACGTGGCACTGTAAACTTACTGTAGACCTAGAATGCAACTATTAAATGTGTTTTCCATCACTGTAAGTAATCCACCTCCCTGAGCGATAGTAGTTAGGTTGTCAGAAGCATTCTTCCCTTGACCTAGCTGCGTCAACGCTGGGGATTAGCACTGCATAGTTATTGCACTCAGGATTGTGGCGCTATGTCAATCTAAATTGGAAACATGGACCAACATATGCTCAAACATGTTCAGATCTAAAAGACTGATGGCTAGTAATTTTAATCACTGTCAAGGTATCTAAATTGAGTACCATGTAGCTTTTTGTGATTGGGTCTCCTGTTTAAAAACAGAGATATTGTGGGCTGAGAAGATACTAAAGGTCCTATGTCATCTTCCTAACAGTAGAGCTTTCTCTTTTCTTGTGTCTTTTGTGCTAATTTCTGGCTTGTTGTTCCTTTCATCACTGCCCCCCCCCCCCATGGGAGGAGGGCTGTATTTTAGTAGTATATTTAGTATATGTAATACAAAGTTCTTTGGAATGAATGGTGCTATGTAATGGGAAGAACAGAATATATCTACTGTGTTAAATAATCATACATTCCTTTTTTCCCCCGACCAGTGAAATGATTACTCTGTGTAAGTGTGTTGCTACTGGAATGTAGACTATTTATTTTATTCTTTTGTGAAATCCATTCAGTGACTGCTTCTCTAAGGAGCATTAAAGTTCAGACTGTGTGAGTAGTTTGCCAGGAAATACTTTACAGTCCAACTGGGACAGTGTATCTGGATCTCCTCATGGAGGCAGTAAAAGAGCATGTCTTTATAACACAGTACATAGTCCTAAAAATACTGCTACTTACACTTAGGAGACAGTCACACGTCTTTATATTTGTTAGCCAGTAGTTCTTTTCTAATTTCAAATTCTCTTTGCAGTTTTCTACTATGGAGACATGCCGACATTAAAAATGTATACATTGTGCCCAGGATCTTTCATAAAGCAGCTGTTTTCCTTGCAATATAATTTGACCCTTCTTTTTTTAAGTAATTGAACATTTATGTATACATTAATCATTCATAAAAAACATGTTATCTTGAGGCCCTGTCAACCCACTCCCCTGTTCAACCCACCAATCCACTGTATATTCCCTGCATTTATTTTCCTTCCATTCTGTAAGTTCCACATCTTCAAGCATCTGATGAAGTAGGATTTTCCCCCACGATAGCTCATGCGATAAATACATTTGTTAGTCTTTAAAAGTGCCACAGGACTCCTTGTTTGTTTTACTTTCTTTTATTTCAGTCATGGAAGGATATAGTGAAAACTGTTTTAAAAGTGAGTTTCTGTATTAACTTGTGGTCTTGTTTATGACATGGAAAACAATATTTACTGCATATTTGCTTGATTCCTACTCTTCTTACCAATCTTTTTTTTCCATCCTTTTTTTCCCTCCTTAGCTCCAGACTTTCTAGCCATGCTCCAATGTCTGCCCACTTCAAAGGGACATCAGCTACCACGGACAAATTAGGGTGTTTTTAACTTCAATCACTTTTAAGCAAGCTGACCTCTAAAGACATTCTGTTCAGCCCTTCAACTTTCTATCTGACGAAGCTTGATCTTGTGTAGAAACTCATTCACTGGTCCTCTGTATTCTGCTGTATGTTACAAATTCTTATTTACATGCATCTGGTATTAAATGAGAATATTGATATAGTAGGCATCACAGAAACTTTGGTGGAATGATGATAACCAATGGAACATGATCATACCAAGCTATGAAATATATAATTTATAAAAGTAAAAACTGGCAAGCCAAAAAAGAATTTGAAGAACGAGTAGCAAAAGACTTAGGAACTAACAGTAGGAAAAAAAAAAAAAAAAAAAAGGACATCAGAAGCAGGAAGTCCGCCAAATAATCAGTGGGGTCACTGGCAGGTCAAGATGTTAGAGGAGCACTCAAGGAAGATAAGGCAATTATGGAGAAGCTAACTGAATTATTTGCATCAGTCTTCATTGCAAAGGCATATGAAGTAGATTTTACATACTTGAGCCTTTTTTTGTAGGTGGCAGAGCTGAAGAACTGTCCCAGATTGAAGTGTCATTAAAGGAAGTTTTAGAACAAATTGATAAATTAAGCAATAATAAGTCACCATGACCAGATAGTATTCATTCAAGAGTTCTGAAGGAACTTGGATATGAAATAGCAAAACTACTACCTGTGACTTAAATCACCTTCTAAACCTGATGACTGGAAGATACCTTATGGGATACCAGTTTTTTAAAAAGGCTCCAGAAGTGATCCTGGCAATTATGGCCTGGTAAGCCTAACTTCAATACTAGGCAAATTGGTGCTTGAAACTATAGTAAAGAACAGAATTATCATACATGTAGATTAATGCGATTTAGTGGGGAGAAGTCAACATGGCTTTTGTAAAGAAAAATGATGTCTCACCAATTTATTAGAGTTCTTTGAGGGGGTCAGCAGTCCTGTGGACACGGGTGATCCAATGGATATAGTGTACATAGATTTTCAGGAAACTCTTAAGCAAAAGTAAGCAGTTGTAGGATAAGAGCGAGGGTCCTCTCATGGGTCAGTAAACTGATTAAAAGACAGGAAACAAATGGCCAGTTTTCAGAATGAAGAGAGGTAAATAGTGGTGTCCCCCAGGGATCTGTAATGGGTGTAGTGCTGCTCAACCTGTTCGTTGATGATTTGAAAAAAGCAGTATACAGTGAGGTGGCAAAATTTTAAGATGATACAAAGTTCCTCAAAATAGTTAAATCCAAAGTAGACTGTGAAGAGATGCTAAGGGATCTCTCAAAATTAGTTGACTGGTCAACAAAGTGGCAGAAGAAATTCAGTGTTGAAAAAAGAAAAGTAATGCCTAATGGAAAACATAATCTCAGCTATCCATACAAAATGATAGGATCTAAATCTGTTACTGCTCCAGAATGACATCTTGGAGTCATGGTGGATAATTCTCTGAAAATATCTACGCCATATGCAGTAGCAGTCAAAAGAGATAATGTTAGGAGCCATTAAGAAAGGGCTAGATAATAGAGAAAATATAATACCACCGTCTAAATCCCTGGCACTCTCACACTTTGAATACTGTGTGCAGTTCTGGTCACCCCATCTCAAAAAAGAGGTATTAGAATTGGAAATGGCACAGAGAAGGGCATTAGAAGTTATTACGGGTATGGAACAGCTTCCATGACGGGAGATTAAAAAAGGCTGTTAATTTTCAGCGTGGAAAAGAAATGACTGAGTGGGTGGAGAGAATATGATAGAGGTCTATAAAATCTTGACTGGTGTGGAGAAAGTGAACAAGAAAGTGTTATTTAACCTTTCATATAACATGAGGACTAGGGGGTCAACCAATGAAATTAATAAGCAGCAGGTTTAAAACAAACATAAGGAAGCACTTCTTCACAGACCTGTGGAGTTGGTTGCCAGGAGATGTTGTGAAGCCCAAAAGTGTAAGTGATTTTTAAAAAGAATTAGTAAGTTTATAGAGGATAGGCCATCAGTGGCTATTAACCAAGATAGTCAGGGATGCACCCAGATTCTCTGGTTTTCCCTACCTCTGATTGCCAGAAAGTGAGGGTGGATGACAGGTTATGAATCACTCGATAATTTTTTAGTCCTGTTCATTCCCTCTGAAGCACAGGACATTGGTCACTGTCAGATCAAAGGGTACTAGGCTAGATGGACCACTCAATATGGCTGTTCTTATGTTCTAAGATGATTTTTGTTGCTAAATTAACATTGAATATTCTGTTTATTTGAAGATTTTAGAAATTGGCTGATTCACGAGACTTAAAGGATTTATAACTCATTTATGTATTAAGTGATTTCTTCTATGAGTTATTTTTAAAAATGAGGTAATGGGAGACATGGTGTGGAGGGCAAAGCCTGCCATGCTTTTAAATGCTTCGTTTTCTTTTTCTGCAGGAGTATTTAAAAATCATCATTGGTTTAAATGCCAGAAATTATTTAACAGGTGTAATAGGAACCATTTAAAAGAAAAAACAGATGTAAATCTGATTATAAAAGGTGCTTTAATTAAATATTGCACAGTCATGAACAGCACCAGATGGCACAAATTATGGTATAATTTATCACCCAGTCATTGTAGTAAGACATTTGCACAATTATAACACAACAGTAAATGATATTTGCTCTTTTGTATACAAATACCTTATGGATTATACTGCTGTAGGCTATGTAGAATATATATTTTAGGTGCTGGGATATACGAGAAGATGCCTGACTATCTCAGGGAGGGAAAACAGCCAGATGAAAAGCTGAACCAGCAGCCTGATCAGGTGAACACCTGGGTCAGCCATTCAATCTGGATCATCTGGGTCAGCAACCTGATCAGGTAAACAGTTGGGTCAGCAGTTTGATTAGGTAAACAGTTTGATTGGCAGTCCAGTTAGACAAACAACTGAGTTAGCAAACTAATTTTAGTATTAGGCAGAAAAGAGTTATACAGCAACATTGTAACAATGTATTTAAGGTGTGTGTCTGAATGTAGTTAGGCATGCTTGTGTGTAAAGCTGTGCTGTGCCCTATTTCTTGTGGGTTGATCAGTCACTGAAGCAGCAAATAAATGACGTACTTCAGCTCAAGAGTCTGAAACTGTGTGTTCTGGGTGGCGGGGAAAATACCAGGTCAACGGCGTCTCGTTACGCTGCCAACCAACTAGTTCAAGAGCTATGTCATCTGGGGAATGATACTATTTTTCTTGAGGAATTTTTTGCCTTTGACACTTTACAGTAATATTCTTTGCCTTGCTTAAAAATCCTTGGATTTGATTCTCTCTACCTTGCATCTTTTGAAATCATTTACAAGTAAATATAAAAATATTATTAAATCAGAATGGCCCATTTTAGCTTCAGTTAGTACAGGTACAACTCAATATGGTGTAGCTACACAATCTGCATTCCAGTGGAGAAAGAGGCCTCTTTTATTCGAAGCCTGGAAATCATTGTTTGGTTGTTCAGGAAGCTTAAAGAAAAGCTAAACTTGGTCAGGAACGTTTCATTGATTAAAATATTTTTTCACTATTTTATATTACAGCAGGTTTGTAAAGCCTTACTGCTCCATTAGCCAGGCCAAGAGAAGTTTTTTATACAGAAGTAAAATATCATCTTCTTTGTTGGTATTACCAAAATCTTAAGCTGGGACTGTTAATTTTTCCTGGACATTTTAAAAGACTATGTCAGGATAAACCAGTCTGAGTTGTTTCATTTGAGAGAATTGATCCATTTTACAATCCTGAAGAAGAACTGTGATCTTCATTAGTAAAACTACTTCTGTAGTAGGGTCTAACAGTTAGACTCTAACCTAGCTAATCAGCTTCACTCTGTTTGTATTATTGACATGATCATAGGCACACAAGGCAACAACTGGAATGTTTTGCCTATAGAAGCCAGAGTTATCAGGTCATCTACTTCATCTTCAGAAGTCATCCACTCCAGAAATATACCAGCGTGACATTAACATAAATTGCTTAATTTGATTTAACAAGATGAAACAAGTTTTTTTTTTTAACTGTTGATACTCACCTGATGGAAGTGGACAAGCATTCTTGATCTCTAATGACTTGGGGTTGTTACAGTGTAAACTATACTCTGTATTATGAGTGTTGACATTAGTATACTTGGGAGCATCTGGCCACCTGTTTTGTATACATGTGACTAACTGTACACAAATGTTCCCTCCTCATTTGTCTTCGTTTACCCTTTTCTCTTTAGCAAATGTGCTTGCATCTTAAACATATCACAGGGAAAACAAATTTTAATAATTTGTTTCTTATATTAAAATTTGCAAATGATATTACAGTAATACCTCAGTTATGAACATCTGGGGAATGGAGGCTGTAACTGAAATGTTCATAACTCTGAACAAAATGTTATAGTTTTCAGAAGTTTGCAATTGAACAGTAACTTAATACAGCTTTGAAACTTTTACCATGCAGAAGAAAAACACTGCTTTTTAGCCATCTTAATTGAAATGCAATAAGCCAGAAAAAGTTTCCTTACCACGTTAAATCTTTTTACAAAATTTCCCCATTTATTTATTTATTTATGGTAGTTTCAGTTTAACACAGCACTGTGCTGTATTTGTTCTCTTTTGTCTTGGCTGCTACCTTCTTGCACACTTTGGTTCCAAATGAGATGTGTGGTTGACGAGTCAATTTGTAACTCGGGTGTTCGTAACTTGGAGGTTCTACTCTATGTAATTTTATTATCAGTGCTCAGGTTAGAGATTGTGTGAAAACATATCAAAGAAGGTAGGCCTAATAATTGAGTTTCCTTAACACGGGAATCATGTGGTTTCTTAGTATGTCTTTCGTCTACTTGTTAGAGAACAAAATAGGTTGTCCGAGAGGCGGATTGGGTCCAACGTTACCCTTTATTGCCTGCTCACTCTACCTCGACGCCGCAAGTGAGCAAGGAACAGGGGGCATTACAATCCACTTATGCTTAAAAATATGCAAAAGCTTACATTTTCAGCGGCTTCCCAAAGACCTTTATTTAGTTAAGATGGCACCTAAAAATTAATAATAATAATAACAGCAACAACAACTATTTGGTGACTTTAATGATCCCCATCCCTGTTTACTGTTTATAGGTTTTGCATATATTGCGCAGAAACCTTACCTTTAAAACTTTTATCCAAGTTCTTATCTCTCATTTCTCCTGACTACAGCAACATCCTTCTCTTTGGCATTGTCAAATGCAGTCTTGTCCTGCTCATATTCATATAGACAGCTGCTGCAAAGGTCAATCTTGTGACATTTTCTAACCAGTACTTTTCGCTTTCTCCCCTGCTGCCCTTCACATTTAAGAGAAGCTCCATGCAATCATTTACAAAACTGATTTATCATCTTTCTTAAAGCTCTCCTTTTCCTTCATATCTACAAAAAGGTGGCAGTAGCTAGGCTGCTTATATGCGGAGATCATTGCCTATAGTGCTGATGAATATTGTTTCTTATGCTATCCCATCTGTGTGGTCTGTTGTCTTGTGTTGTGACTGTTAGGGGCAGGCACTGTCTTTTTTGTTCTAGGTTTGTACAGCACTTAGCACAATGAGGTTCTGTTTTATGACTAAAACTCCAAGGTGCTTCAGTAATACGAATAATACTACTACTAATGGTGACCATATGGACCAGCTTGTTTAGAAAGAGTTCTGCAGTAAATTTCACACTATCTGGTGGCAATGTATATTTATTTGTATCATGTTAATACTTAGAAGTCCCCTGGTATGTACACATTAATAGACTGTCCCTGTGTAGAGTATATATACCACATGAGGTTAGATAGCCACATCAGAATTTAGATTTACTATTTACTTTGGTTTTCCTCACCTGCATTCCTGTCATTCTTATCTCCCTGAGATTATTTTAATATTCCAAACCCAGGGCAGCGGAAAATAACCACCATTAAAAAAAAAAAACTTGCCATAAAAATGTTAGTCTGCTTCAGTGTGGATTTTCCCACAGAATTGAAGGGATTTGAGAATCAGGATAGAATACTGAGTTCTGCAACAGAGAAAGTTTTAAGGTGTGTTATTTTAGAACCAGAAAAAGGAGCTTCATATTGTTTGAAAGGAGAGATTCCCTGCTTTCCAGAGACTCTTGTTTCTAGGATAGGGAATTCCTCTGTGATTGAAAAGAAATTTAGGGCATTCTGGACTGTACAGCAAAGTTTTATACGTAACTTTTAGAATTCTAAATTTTATTTTTCTTTTATTCTGTGATATTTGTACTCATAGTAAATATGAGACCCTGTCATATAGGCAGAGACACACCAATAATAATAATATCTTGCTCTTATGGAGAGCTTTTCATCAATACATCTCAAAGCTTTTTGCAAAGAAGTTCGGTATTATCCCCATTTTACAAACGGGGAAACTGAGGTGAAGTTACTTGCTTACGGTCGCCCAGTAGGCCAGTGAAAGAGCTGGAAATAGAACTACACTTCTGAGGGCCAGTCCAGTGCTCTATTCACTAGGCACCACTGCCTCCTGGGAACATTTTAAAACTCTCAAACATTTTGTAAAACAGCTCTTCTGTAATGTTCATGTAATGTATCAAACAGGTGGCGTCTTGGTGCTCATGAGAGATCGTCGTAACTGTTCTGACTAGTGATGAGTGCAATTTTTTGACAAACTTTTTTCTATGGAAGATGCAGATTTGGCAGCACCAAATTATTTCGAGAATTTGTGTCAATTTTGCTAAATTGTTTCGGTTGGAAAAAACCTGGAAAAACCCGTAAATACATATTTTAAAAATTGAAAACGTTTCCTTTTGACATTTTCTAAACTAAATGTTTAATTTTTTTATTCTTTTTTGTTTACAGGTTCCTCTATAATATTTTTTTAAGTAAAAAAAAAAATGCTCAAATTCAAAACTAAACATTTTGTTTTGGAGATCAAACTGAATGTCTTTTGACCCCAAAATGGTTTCCCCCTGATTTTATATATTTTGGAATTACCAGGTAACTAAAAATTGGTTATTCTCCTGACTGATTGACTGACTGACTGCAGCTCCTGAGTAATGCAATCATCCCAGATACTTGTCAGTTAAACTTATTTACTCTGCCACCTATCGTGTATTCTCCCTCTATAAACGTTACTCTGAACACTGTTCAGTAGTCCAGAAAAACTGATTGTCTCTGGAAGTGTTGATCAATAGCCCTAACTTTCTCTTCATTCTATGGTAAAATGCTGATTTATTGCCTCTTTAGAATCACTTTAATTTGTTTTTTTCTCTTATATTATGTCAATTATATATAACAATTATTTATTGTTTCTGTTGTGCTTGATGAAAAGGGTTCTTTGTACCCAATCCCTCAAACCCCTTCATTTCTCCCCCCCACGCACCAAAAAAAAAGTTTCTAACCTTCTGAGAATAACAAAATGTTTTCTCACTCTTAATTTGCTTGGTGCAAACCACTGTGGATGTTTTCTAATGCTGTTCCAGCAGCATGATCAACTGATTTGTATTTTCCTTTTAGTGGAAATTTCATTGGCAGTCGGGAAGTAGGTTATTAATTTGTTCGTGCTGTCTTTGGTATGAGATTTTATTTCTTCAGTTTTTTCAGAATGTAGCAACAACACAGACTATGCAGGTATATTGCCTTGGTGGTCTGGATGCTGCACTAGCTCCCCATCAGATTCTGGTGAAAATTCAAAGTCTTGGGCCTTTAAGGCCATCAGTAACTGAGACAGAGAGGGAACATCTTTCTCTGAAATCAAGACCAACTGTCAGCATCTTAGATGTAGCTTGTGTGAGCAGAAGACAGAGCTCTTTTAGTACTCTGCCCACAACAGTTGAGAATTACCAGGTGTTCTGATTACATTCAAGATCACATGTAAAACTATTTCTTTAAACTACGTTATCCAAATAAAACTAACCTTCAGTCCCCCAACATTGCTCTGAAATCTGAATCCTTTAATACGTAATAGTGGAAAGAGGAGAGATCCAAGGGCTGCTAGTTTACTTCATAAAATCTTTAGAAGGTATTCACGGTGATGGATGTAGTATAAATATGAGGTAAGAGCAGCTCAAATTTTACTCTGACAAGCTAGACCTGCTTGAGAAGTGTTCCATACTGGAGGATTGACCCAAGTCTTCAAACAATCTTGTGATTGAACAATAAGGAGGATAGGCTGGTGACAGAGAAATCCTTACATTACTGAAATGGTTAGCTAGATGATTGTATTCTAGTGCTTCAGAAAGGACAAAACACAATTCCGGCCCCAAAGATGGTACAGTCTATAAATGTAAACATAGCAGAGGAAGTTTCTACATTGAGGGATGCAACCAGATATGATTGGGGAATTGAGAGAAAGGTGACATCTGCTTGTGATGTAAAATAAGAAGTGGGAAGTGAGGTGTTTGCCTGTTAATTGCACTAAATAGCTGTCCTGAGCTAAATTGATTTAGTATGGCAACTTATCTATGTTTCTTGTAGGTGTAATGGTATTAATTGTTTTCCAGTTCATGGTAAACGTTTTGCATATACGTAAACTTTGAGATCACATGAAGTATACGGTGGCGAGCTGTGATATTTTTAGTAAGGCATGCAATTCTGTATTCCATGCAAGGTGTGCAATGTATGGTGCTTGTGAGGTCATGCTGTGTGGAGGACGCCATTTTGTACTACAAAATGGTGTACTTCATACATGTTCAGGGGCCAGATGGAATCATTGTCTAGACACAACTGGTGCTGTGGGACCCCAATGTGTATGTTTCACAAATAAAGTGCACTCCACTGACAGAATATGAATGTGGAGTGAACACACAGTTTTGTAAATAAGACGTTTTCAAAAAGCTGTCAGTTAAGTGCAGCTTTTGAATATAAAGGATTAGGGATCTTTTGCACAAAATGGTTTGCAAACTTATACTATTAAAATACGTGTACTTGCAAATGGAGAGTCTTCCTTGAAGAAATGATTTGCCAACTTTTCAATTGTAGTTTACTCTTCCTGTAAAGAATTACATAATTACTATCTAACCTAGTTTAGGGTTGGACAAATTGTTGATAACAAGTGATACCAATACAATACAGCTAAATAAAAATGCTGCATGTAAAGTAATATAGCACTGTGGAGATGTGTTAAGCACATGTGATTTATGTAGTATAACTTTAGGGGAGGCCTATAAAAACAGTGAGTTTAGTATTTAACCTCTGCTGAAGCAAGGTTTTCACCATCCTCACATCACAAATCCAGTTAAATAGTTAAATAACATGCCACCTCCTTCACCCTGGCACGTGTATATACAACTCTCAATTGTAGTTTCTACCTCATGCATCTGACGAAGTGGGTTGGAGCCACGAAAGCTTGTGCCCGAAGAAATTTGTTAATCTTTAAGGTCTCGTTATTTTAGAAGTTGGTACAGTAAAAGATATTACTCACCCATCTTTTCTCTTTAAGAAATTGTCATGTTCACCACTGAATTGGTTTTTCTTGCAGCTCTGCAAATTCTTCAGGATCATGCATCCTGTGCTTGCAAGGCTCATGACACTCGTGCAGAGCTGTGCATGCTCCACACTTCTGTCAGATATGGTGGACAGTGAGAAGGGCTGCGAGAGTTTGTGGGATTTTGAAAAAGGAGACGGTTGCAAACTGGAAAGTTGACCTCGTTCTCTCTGTGCGCCTTGTTTCAGGCCCATTATGCTTTACCAAAATGCCTTAAAAGACAGTGTGCTTGACGGTGGTAAGTTTTGTAATGGGAAACCTACCCATGGTGCACCACACTGTGCCTCAGTATGAGGCACACCATCAACACAAGGAGCCAAGTATACATGTGCACAAGCTATGTACTAACTGTGACAACTTCGTTAGAATAATTGAAACTGGAAGGAACCATGAGAGGTCATCGAGTCCAGTCCCCTGCACTCATGGCAGGACCAAGTACCCTCTTAAACCGTCCCTGACAGGTGCTTGTCTAACCTGCCCTTAATCACTTCCAATGATGGAGATTCCACAACCTGCCTAGGCAACTTATTCCAGTGGTTAATCACCCTGACAGTTAGGAATTTTTTCCTAATGTCCAACCTAAACCTCCCTTGCGGTAATTTAAGCCCATTGCTTCTTGTTCTATCATCGGCAGTTAAGAAGAACAATTTTTCTCCCTCCTCCTTGTAACAGCCTTTTAGGTACTTGAAAACTGTTATGTCCCCTCTCAGTCTCCTCTTTTCCAGACTAAACAAACCCAGCTCTTTCAATCTTCCCTCATAAATCAAGTATTCCAGACCTTTAATCATTCGTGTTCTTCTCTGGACTTCCTCCAATTTGTCCACATCTTTCCTGAAATGAAGCGCCCAAAACTGGACACACTACTCTGGCTGAGGCCTAACCAGGGCAGAGTAGAGCGGAAGAATTACTTCTCGTGTCTTTCTTACAATACTCCTGTTAATACACCCCAGAATGATGTTTGGTTTTTTTGCGACAACTTTGCATGTTGATATAACGTGTGCCAGTAGAACAGTGTAGTGTAGATATGGCCTCTGCCAGCACCGTGTATTTATTTGCAATATAGATTGTATGAGCTAAAATATTTTTTTCTCTGATTATGAGGTTTGGCTTATGCATACTTTACATCAGCAATGTTAGTTCCTAATTGAAGTTTTTTTGCATGGGAATGAGAAAGTTCTAAAAACCTGGAAAACAACAAATTGAATGTGGAAACCTTCGTTAGATCCTTAATCTGTGCTGTTGATCCTAGGGATTGCAGCCATGTTTCCTATCCACTGGTTTTTTTCTTCTTGACTCCTGCAACATCTAAGTCCAGTAAAGGGTGAGCTAAGGATCTCAAGGATTCTGACATTTCTTGTCTTTGTTGGTTTATGAGCAACCCTTCACATGATTATAAGAAACATATTTAGTTTGTACTTAATGTTTTAAAAGAGCCAGCCCTAATTAAATGTATTCTGCCAAACTGGAATTTTCAACACAAGTATGAGATTTTTACATAACCTCTGATAAATGACTATTTTTCCTTTTTGAACAAGCCATCAAAAACATTTTTTCCTTATTTCTGTGAAAGAGTTTCCCAGCCAAATTATAAGGCCAAAATAGTGATCCTGTTCTTAGCAAAATACTGTGTAGTGGTAAAACTAACTATTTAACTGTTGTGGATTAATTTTATTTCTTTCTCCGGAAACCAGTGATTATTGATGAGTAGATCTGGGAATTTTTGTGTGGTTTCAGCTGGAGGTTGGGTGGTGTGTGGTAGCTATAATATATAGCAATGATCATTATTTTTCATGACAGTTGGGTTTGCTTGTCAATTTCCTTTCACATTCAAGTGAGTGGCATTTTCCAGGCTGACTCATTTGGGGGAGAGAAAAACACTATTAATAGGAAAAGAATGTGGCACCTAGGAACAGACATCGTGTTGAAAAGAATGGATTTCCACTTTTAAAAAGACATTTTTGAGTTATGGGGAAGTTTAACTAGTGTCCCAAAAGGAATTTGTTTTCGGCTTTCAGTAATTTGACTCCCTTATGGATCCGGTAATGACACTAGGGCCAAGACTGTGCTACAGACTTTTGCTGGCTAAGCTGTGTGTGTCAGAGGTGTGTTGAGGGGTCATTTTCAACTGCCATAGCTCTGTATAACATATTTTGAAGGGGAAGTGAAAGGGGAAAGAAGCTTGGGATAAGCTATGCTAGCAAAAAGCACCATTTCCCTGGTATAAGCCATGTCCACACTAGAAGCATATTGCTGATAGAATATACAGTGGTACCTTGACTTACGAGTGTCCCAACTAGCGAGTTTTTCGAGATACGAGCCGTCTCTCGGCCGATTTCTTGCTTTGAGTTGAGAGCTAAAATTTGGGTTACAAGCCTGAGCTTCTGATAACCCACCTCTAGGTGGCGCAGTGAATCCGCAGGATTTGACATACAAGTAATTTGAGTTACGAGCTCCATCACTGAACGAATCAAACTTCAAAGCGTCTGACGAAGTGGGATTTTCTCCCACGAAAGCTCATGCGATTAATAAATCAGTTAGTCTTTAAAAGTGCCACAAGACTCTGTTGTCTTTCTACAATAGACTAACACGGCTACCCCTTTGGAATTCGAATCAAACTCGTAAGTCAAGGCACCACTGTACCAGTATAGACATCCTGGCAAAGATTTCCAAGTGGAATAGATTTAGCCTAAGTAAAACAGCTTTAAAGCTGAATTTAACAAAGCCAAGATGTACAGCTTTTATGGTTGTAAATTGTTTTTGTAAGGTGATAGTCTTTGTTTTAAACTATCCCTTAATTAGCATTTCCAACTTTTAAAATGCTGATTTGCAATTCTGTTGAAATGTTCTGTAGCTAACAGAAAACATTAAAGGGCCAGCCAGTTCTGCTCTCACTGAAGTCGAGGAGTTTAGCTGCCAATTTTAGTGGTAACAGGACTGGGACTCTGAAAAGTGAAATCTGTCCCTGTAGTACTATAGTTGCATTATAATTTTCCGTTATTTACTAACATCTAATCAGAGATCCTCAATTTCAGGAGGAATGTGGGAAGGAAATTGGGTTGGTAGCTGGAAGAAGCTGGGAGTATATAGGAATCTCTTCTGCTTTCCCCGCTATATCTCCCTGTCCCTTCCAGCTTGCTTCATTTCAGTTTTAGAAAGTCCTATACTGTTTCCCAGTCCTATAAAGTAGAACATATGGAGGAGGGAGAACCTCGAGAGGTTTCCAGCTCCATTCCTCCTTCTCTGTAACTCAGCTGCTGTCTCTCTGGCCATTCTTTACTGCAGGTTCATTATTTAGGGCTTGATCCTGCAAGTTACTCACTACCCTGATCCAGGAATGCATTCAACATGTGCCTTTACATGGATAGCTAGTTCCCAGATCCTACGTTTCTTCCTTCACCCCATGCATAGTCTTCTTTCCCACAAATTTTCAAGGACCTGATAGAGTTCAGCAGCAGCACCTCCGGTCTGATGGGACTTGCTACAGTTCAATAAACAGGGTTTTTCTCTAGTGAACTGTAAGATGTTTGCCAGGAAAAGAAGATGCCTCTTTGTGGCAGAGACCCAAACTGGCTGTCAGGCAGCCTTCCCTTTTTGTCTCAGCCTGTATCAGCAAGAGAGCTGAGATATTGCCACTTTTCCTCTGAACAGTATTTGTGATAAATTTGGAGGCAAAATTAAAAGAACGAACTGTGGAAAAAGAGAGATCTGAGTCTGAATGAGAAGTTAAATACAACCTTAGCTCAGAGTTGCTCCTGACACTTCATAATAATTTTTAAAACCTGTTTGTTACAAAAGCTTAACGTGCTTACAGCTTTCCTGCTTTCATGAGCATTTTGAAGCTATTTGTTTAACATAAGGAAAATTTGTAGCCGATGTGCATGTACCTGTAATAAGATTTCAACTTCAATGTTATAAAATAACTTTCACTTTCCAACTGGACTGCCTATTTGTTTACAAAATAACATACGAATCTCATTTATCTGAATAACTTCTTTTGAATCTTAACAGCTATAACATAAGTCACTTAATCAGTTCAAGGTAAGTCCCTTTATTTCTGCCAGGAACAAAAACTACTATTAATTTTTTCATTAAACAGGTGCTGTTATATGTTATGTAAAATCTAATATGTTTCCTTGGAGCGTACACAGGTTTGTAATTCGCCTAGGCTCTGCTGACAGAGCGTATGTATGTCAATAGAGCTGCTCAAATCAGCTGCAGCTGACATTGATTTTGAAGCCACATATTATTTAAAACATAGAAGGCCAGATTCTTTAGTCCATTTAATTGACTTTGCACCTCATAACTGGCACAAAGCAAACTTAAAAGACTGAAAAGGAAAATGCCCACTATGTTGCAGCTTCCTGCATGAAAATCGCCCCCAGCTTTCTTGGTGTAAAGGCATCGTGGAGGTGGTGGAGAATACTGCAGAGGCCTATCCAGAAAGCAACATGGGTCAGCTCTTGCTACTACAGGATCTGCAGATACTGCTACTGGTTGGTCTCTAAAAACTAGCAGAGTCCTGAAGAGTGAGGCATCCAGACAGGTGTTTACACTTAGTAGAGTGGGCCAAGAAAATTGGGAAAAATCTTTAAAATTGATTTTCTCTCTGTCTACTCTGGAGGATTAGGGAGCTCAGGAGTCTTGCTTTTTCTCCTCTTGAGCGAGTCATGAGATGATCAAGCAGGGGAAAAATTATCCCTGCTTTTCCCACCCAACTCCTGCATAACATATGCACAGACTTTGCTGAAATTGTGAGCAAAGAGGGGCTATACTAAAACTGTCACGTCTCTGGAACTACTTATTTGGGTCTGGTCCTTGCCATATTTAGGTCCATCTTTGCTTCAATTTATCATCAGCATCTAAGGTCCGATTTACAGTAGAGAAATTTGCCAGTTAAAGCCATGTGATGATAGCAATACAATGTGTACATACGCAGGAATCCTCAGTTTACAAATTGTAGTAAATGGTTAGAGCAGACTCCTTTTCTGCAGGACTGATAAGCACTTCAAAGTGTAATTGGAGCAGTCTGAATCTTCTTAGTGCCAGTGCGGATGCAGACCAACAGCACACCAATGATTTTGACAAATCTCCATGAATGCATTGCTTTGGGAAGCTGAGGTGGAACTGGGATGGGTTGGCCTATTGCTCAACTTGAAAAGGGAATCATTTGCTGAAAACCATGTTAGCTAATTTCTCCTAAGTATTCTGTGGGAGGGTTTCAGATCAGGGTTGTAAAAGCTCTTATTCTGCACTGTTAAAGGAAGCCATATTAAAATTCTGCTTATTTGGAATTACATAGTTCTGACCTTAAAGTGGGTAGACCCTGAAATAATTAGTGAATAAACAGAACTAACCATTATTGCCTAAGAGATGTAGTATGTGCCCCTCTAGACACACTGCTTAGATAACAGTGTAGGGTTAAGGGCCCTACATGAAGTATGGCCCTGATCCTGTGCAAGGCACATCCATTTGCTCATGCAGAGCACCCCAGTGACTTCACCTTGTGTGGGTGTGTGCGAGGGGCAGGGGAGAAGAGCTGAACTTTTAACTCCCTTGCAGTGGAATATGCTCCAATCATTTTTTTCACGGAAAGAATTGAATACCAAAGGACATTTCCTGATAGTTTTTCACAATCTGTAATTTCTAGTAATGGAGGAAATAATACAACATCTTCATTGTCCATCTGCCTATCATACTGGGAGCAATGAAAAGTAAATGGTCTTTAACACTCTTAAAAAATCAATTGTTTGATCAACAGTTGTCAGAGAATCTCGGAGCTCACACTTCAGTTCCATCTCAACTAGATGGAAGATGGGACAAAGGATAGGATTAAAACACAAAAAGGTATGTTTAGTCTAGTCATGAGTTAGTATATTAGGAAGCATGCAGTATAGTGCAGGAGTTCTCAAACTCTTTTTGCTGGGACCCCCTTTGAAAACATTTTGGTCTGTGGTGATCCACCTATGCCCTACCGCCCTTACTGGCACACTTCAGGAGGCGGAGAGGGCTGGCAGGTCCTGACCCTCTCCCAATAACCATGCAATCCCTGGAGGGGTCACGATCCCCAGTTTGAGAACCCATGGTGTAGTGTATCTAAGTAACTGTAGCAGGCCCCAGTACATTGCTCATGTGCACTGGAGAGTGAGTGTTCGTGATTTTACACATTTCAAATTTTATTTAATTAAAACAACCACTCCCCTCAACACACCTTTTCTGTACATCCCTTAGCTCAGGGCTCAACAAATCTTGGGTGCTAGGTAACAGGTTCCCATGGTGCCCAGGATTTTGCCGCAGCATCTACAAAGAGCTGGCGGTGCTGACATCCAGTGCTGTCACTGCCTGCCCTGGCTCCACCTGCTGTTCCTACATGCTGTTAAGATAGCAAAAGCAGCTGCTTTTTGGGGGATGGGGAAGGGTCTTTTGCACACTGCCACTACCAAAAGTATCAGTAGCTGCAATGGTTTTTTGGCAGCAGGGGGGCCCTGTGTGCTCTGCACCGCAGCCTGAAGGGATGGCAGCAGTCTTTCTGTGGGGGGTGCCCTGCACTGCTGCACACCTAGGGGTGCCTCAGTTTTTGGACTGGTCCCTAGGTGTGCACCAGATTTGTCGAGGCCTGCCTTGGCTTCTAGGGATGAGAATGGGACAAAAGGAAGAAGCAGGTTACCAGGACTTCTAACATCCTAACTTGTGCATGTAAAGAAATGGTCTGTTTCCAGGGAGAGATGTCCCTGGGTTCATCATGTACCTCACAGCAAGGCCTGGGAGCAATGCACCTTTGCTGCATTAGCCCTCTGGTCAGCGGCCTCCACTTTGCACACCTGAGCAGATGTACACTTTGGTGCACATTTGCCTTTCAAGATGTCTGAGTACGCATTTATGTTCAGCATGTATTTCTAAATGGTATTTTGCCAGTTCCGGATAACGTGTTATGAAAATGTTTGGTACAAATATTATTGATCCAATAGACCATAGCAACATCTATAAGTGTGTTTTACAACAGTTTTTGCTCAGAGATTGATCAGGTGCTGGCGCATGAAGATGATGTAATATACTTCATTAAAATCCCAAACCCCATTGCCTAGGACATACTAGCAATTTATACAAATTGAATGCAGTGATAGAATGTTTTAGGAACTACTGTAAGCCCTCAGCACATCTGAAACCACTATTTAACTGTGCTATCATTTATACGTAACTGAGTCAATTTCCTTCCAAATTTATTTAAAAAACAAATAATTTAGCTTCTGGAATTCAGCCCAGTTTGAAACATTTTCCCCAGCAGGGCTTTACATTGGAAATGCTAACACAATTGTAACTATAGCAACATGAACACAGTCACTATGATCATGTACCTTGAAGTCATCCTTTTCCTACATGCTGTCAAGATAGCAAAAAAATGAAATTAAATAAGATTTATCTGATTTTTATGCATTAAAAAGATTGCTGATTGATTATATGAGATTCCGCATTTAATACTAAATTTAATTGCTTATTTTTTAAAGAAATGGAGAAAAAAGTTTACTTCTTTATTGAATTGGGAAATGTTAATAAATTTTATCCCATGAGAATAGTTCTTGCATTTCTGCAGGAATTTGATACCAGTAATGTGTCTGCTTCAGGGTTCTCAATATTCTCTCATTACCAATCTAAATTAAAGGGATATAGGTCAGATTTCTCCCACGTGGCTGAGGGTATATCTACCCTGCAATTAAAACCACCTGGCTGGTCTGAACCAGGTGATTCGGGCTTGCAGGCTCAGCCTAAGGAGCTGTTTAATTGTGCTGTAAATGTTCGATCTCAGAGAGGAGCCCAGGCTCTCGGACCCTGTGCCTAAGCCCGTGTCAGCTGGCACAGGCCAGCCACAGGTGTCTAATTGCAATGTAGACAGACCCTGAAAGTTTGTAAGTTCCAGAGGGGTAGCTGTGTTAATCTAGTTCAGCAGAACAAACAAGTAGTCCTGTGGCACTTTTAAAGACTAGCAGATTTATTTAGTGCATGAGCTTTCATGGGAGAAAATCCCACTTCGTCAAACATTTTGAAGATGGGGAATTTACAGAATGGGAGGAAATTAAATTCAGGGAAGTGTATGACATAGGATCAGGTCAGGTAGTAACAGCAAATCAAAGTAGATATTAACATTCAAACCCTGGGGAACACCACGTAGAGGAACGTAAGGTCAAATCACCTGTTGTAATGAGAATAAAATCAGTAGTCCCTGTTTAACTCTGAGGTAACGGAGTCAAATTTGCATATAAATTCGAGTTCTGCAGTTTCTCTTTGAAGCTGTGATTTGTTATTCATTTGTTTAAGCACTTCTATTAACAAGTCATCAATGGAGTGAGCAGGGAGATTGAAGGGTTCTCTATTGCTTTTTGAATGTTGTGATTTCTGATGTCAGACTTGTGTCCATTTATTCTTTTGTGCAGAGACTGTCCTGTTTATCCAATATATAAGGCAGAAGGGCAATTCTAGCTCATGATGGCATAAGTAACTGGTGGACAAGCAGGTGAATGAGCCCTCGATGGAATAGCTGGCTTGATCAGGTCCTGTGATGGTGTTTTTTTGTGTAGATATATGGGCAAAGTTGGCAATATGTTTTGTTGCAGGGATATGTGCCTGATTTAATGTTTCTGTTGTTTGGTCTGTAGTTGCTTGAGAGTATCTGTTTAAGGCAGGTGGGCTGTCTGTGAGCGAAGGGAGGTCTGTCTCCCAAGACTTGAGGGAGCAAGGGATCGTTGTGTAGAATAGGCTGTAGATCCTTGATGATGTGCTGTGGCGGGGGGGAAGGTGATGACCAGTGGCGTTCTGTTGTTTTCTTTCTTGGGGGTCTCCTGAAAGTTTGTTTTGTTTTTTTTCCAGCCCTTAGGAAACCTTGTCTCATCTTCTGCAGACATGTTTCTTGATGTTTAGCTATAGCTCTTGAGAATCACTAGCTATCAAGATGATTAAATGGCACTTTGTGAAACACTGCGTCTCTGTGTATATTGAAGAACACTTAACAGTGAAGGCTTAAATAATTCTGTTACAGTAATTGCTGTTAATTTTCTATAAAGAATTATTGCAAACAATGAAATGGAGATTGCAGTAAAATGGATCCAATGAGACAAATATTGTGTGACTAAACAGACACAGACAATCTGATCCTGCTCTCATTGAAGTCAATTGCAAAGTTCCCATTCACTTCGATAGTACAGTATAAAGCCAAGATATAGGAAAATGGATTAAATATGTTAGCTTCATAGTAAATTATTACATGAGCTGTTACAAGAAAAATTCAATTGTAGTCATAATTTTTTATTGGAATCTGGATAAGAGATAAAAATAAAGAATAGCAATAAACAGGCAATTTTCAAATGTATGAAGGCTAGCAATGGAGTGCCCCAAGGGTACATATTACAATAATATAGGTACATTAGTAAACTGTGTTTATTAATATGTAGGAAAAGATGCCATCAGAATTGCTTTTCCCCTGGGCCAGCTCTGCTTAATATTTTTGGCATCACACTTTACAAACCAAGTATCTGCAGAACAAGAAAATCACCAGACAACTATTTGCAAAGCTGCATCTCGCTAATGAAAATAGATCCAGTAAAGTAAATCAGGGGGATGTAGCAACGATTCCTTTGGGTTGGCATTTGTCTCTGTAAAGAAAAAATAATTTTTTTATAGGTAAGAAAAAATTGTCCTCTTGTAAACACCATTCTAAAAGCCATAGAACCAAAAGATATTGCTAGGATGTCATATGTAGTAACACAGGAAATGAAAAAAGACAATTAAGGTGGGAAAAATGTTACCAGCAACAAGTTTGTAAAAAATTGATGTGCGGAGCTGAATAAAGTTGGCAGCCTGCAGAGCCACCACTTACCGTCTAAGAAGATTCTCCCAATGAATCATCACAGAATCATAGGGCTGGAAGGGATCTCAGGAAGTCAAGTCCAGTGTTCTGCACTGTGGCAGGACCAAGTAAACCTAGACCAGTGGTGGCGAACCTATGGCACGCGTGCCAGAGGTGGCACTCGGCGCCCTCTCTGGTGGCACGCACGCCCAGGGTTCAACAACCTATGGCAGTTGTTTTTTCTAACTAAAACCTCAGTATTGGCACTTTGCGATAAATAAGTGGGTTTTGGGTTGCAGTTTGGGCACTCGGTCTCTAAAAGGTTCGCCATCACTGACCTAGACCAATGGTTCCTAACCTGTGGTCCGGAGGCCAGAAGTGGCCCCCAGGATCTTTCAAAGTAGTCTACAGCTTTGCTCCTGCTGGGTGCAGAAGGGAGTCACTGCCTAAGAACCCAGGCAGAGCGCATTTCCACAGGGCTAAAAGACCGGTGTAGGCTCCTTGCTGCAGCTAAGGGGATGGGAGATCAGCACTCTCCTCCCCCTGTCTGTAGCAGGGAGCATGACAAAGTGCTCCACCTAGGTCCATGGGCGCTGAGGTGCCATCTAAAGCCAGGAGCGGAGCACTGATCTTCTGTCCCCTTTGCTGCAGAAGGTGCCACTGCCTTAGGGACCCACTTGGAGTGCATGGGGCTACAGGACACATTGTTTCCCTGTGCAGCTCAACAAGGAGACAGCCTCACTGAACTCCTTCCATCTAGCCGCAGTGGGGGGGGGGGGGGGGAGCCTGATGGCAGAGTCTGGTGGCCCTTCAGGACTGTAAAAATTATATTTGTGGCCCTCGAGCCAAAACGGTTGGGAACCACTGACCTAGACCATCCCTGATGGTGGTTTGTCCAACTATTTTTAAAAAGCTCTAGTGATGGGGATTCTATAACTTTCCCTCGTCCAAAGTTTAACTACTTTTATAGTTAGAAATTTTTCCCTAATATGTAACTTAAATCTCCCTTGCTGCAGCTTAAGCCCATTACTTCTTGTTCCCCCTTCAGTGAACATGGAGAACAGCTGATCAGTGTCTTCTTTGTAAGAACTCTTAACACATCTGAGGATTTTTCTTTTTTTTTTTTCAAGACTAAGCCTGCCAGGTTGTTTTTTTTTTTTTTTAAATCTTTCCACATAGGCCCAGTTTTCTAAACTCTTATTATTTTTATAGCTCTTCTTTTCAATTTGTCCTTACCTTTCCTAACACATGGTGCCCAGAATTGGACACTGTACTCCAGCTGAGGCCTCACCAGTGCTGAAAAGAGTGAGACGATTGCCTCCCATGACATAGATATAATATTCATGTTAATTCATCCCAAAATATTAGCCTTTTCCACAACTGCATCACGTTTTTGACTCATCTTCAATTTGGGATCCACTATGACTCCCAGATTCTTTTCAGCACTACTACTACTTCTCTTGTTGTTCCCCATTTTGTACTTGTGCATTTGATTTTTTCCTCCTAGATCAGGGGTTGGCAACATTTGCCAGTCCCCGTTCCAGCCCTGCCCACTGCACCTTCAGCAGGTGCCAGGAGCGGGGCCAAAAGGGGGCGGGAATAGGTCTCGGGTGCCCAGCCAGCTCAGGGGCCAGCACCCGCCGCTGGCGGGCGGTCTCTGGTTCCCGGCTGGGCTAGGGGTCAGTTCCCACCAGCAGACAGTCTCCGGTTCCTGACTGGGGCCGAGGCTGGCACCCGCCGGCGGGCAGCCTCCAGTTCCCAGCCAGAGCCAACTCAGGCTCCCAACTCAGGTTCCCAATTCCTATGTCCTCATGGGACTAAAATTTAAAGAGAGAAAAAGAGAGTTCAAGAACTTAACTCTCAAACTTGGGAGAAAAGTGGCCTATTCTCTTGGGAATAGCAGTTCCTTTGATCTATCACCAGAGGGCATCAGAGCTAAAGGCTCTGCTCCCAAAGCTTTCATGGACACGAAAGCAAGAGCATAACAAAAAGAATAGAATTGTTTGTCTTGTTCTTCTTCGTCTTTATCATAATTTAATTCATTTTCATCTTTATCTTTCCGGGCTTCACCAAAAAAAGGAAGAGGCTAGGAAAACTGTTCAAACTAAGTCCAAGAGAGAGGGGGAAAGAGACGTTGAAAGTTAGGATTTTCTTCACAGAAGGGAAGTGAATTCTTAACCTCAGAGTCTGTATTATGGGAGGAAGCAAAACTTTTTCAAACTGAATCATTGAGATATTACAAACGGTGATTAGATACCTGGATATTCTGCTGGATGAACCCATTAGCAAAAATTCTAAGAGGAAGAAAAGAGGATTGGTACAGAAATTATAAAATAGTTTTTTCCAAACAGTTCAAAATCTGGACCACTCATTCACTTTCACGTCTTTTTGGAAAAAGAAATTAAGATCAAATGGAAAACACCAGCACAATATATCAGATTGTCCAGGTGTTGCAAATAATTCTGCAGTAAGTTCCATAACAAAGCAGATTTTATGTCTTCTGAAAGAGGATGGAGCAGTTTCAGCAGTAGTCTGAGAAACTATCCTAATGGAAAAGGACTTTTCCCCAGAACAATCCAATGACAGCAGAATGGAAATATCATTGTGCCGAAAGTTTGGGGCTGCATCTTCCAGTTGAGGGCCTGCTCTGTGGCAACATATTTGCAAGAGTAGTACTAGCTTGGACTAATAAGTTTGGCAGCCAGACAGCCAAAAAAGACTAAAAAACATTGCAAGTTAGGTTTGGAGTTAAAGAAGATTTCAGGAACTTCAGCATTTGTAGCCAGTGCAGCAAGGGATACTTGGATATTTTCAGCATGTTCTATAACCACCAACTTACCAGATAGTACCTCTGGTTGGGAGCCTAGAAGGGAAATATGCAAGCTGAAATGTTAGCAGTTTTGAAATATCCAGGTGATTCATTATTAGAGGCATCATTAAACAAATGGCAAAATATCAGGTAAATAAAATAAGATCTGACATCCCTAACTCCAAATCCAGAAGAAGGGGTAGTTGGCCGTATTACAGGTCTAAATATCCTTTTCATGGCCTATGGAAAATGAGATTACAGCAGAAGCGTATGAATCAAATCTAAGCCCCGAAAGGTGAGAGTGCAGTCTTCCCAAAATGCAAATTTCAACATAAGAAAAAATATCTGAATGAGAATTTTGGCAAGCAACTCCTAAGGGAGAGGCTCTTTAAACAAGGACTTACCTATGTTGGACAAATGGATTCCGTATGTGGTTCAACAAGGGAACACCACTTGATTTTCCAGAATTCCAAAGTGCTATTTTCTCCCTTCTCTAATGTTTTCAGCTTTGCAGATGAGGTAAATTTTTAATTACGATGTATCAACTTTTACAAAGTGGCAAAAGGTCACTTATTCAGTCTTGTTTGTGGTACTCATGAGATCCAGGAAGGACAGAGCAGTGTTGGACTTAAAACGTCTGAACAAGGTTATGAGGAGGACTTCACTTCAGTCCTTGGGAAAATCATGGAGCATGTTCTCAAGGAATCCATTTTGAGGCATTTGGAAGAGATGAGATTGATCAGGAACAGTCAACATGTACTCACCAAGAGCAAGTCATGTCTGACCAGCTGGATTGCCTTCTATGATGAGATGACTGGCTCTGCGGATGTGGGGAAAGTGGTAGATGTGATGTATCTTGACTTTAACAAAGCCTTTGATATGATCTCCCATAGCATTCTTGTCAGCAAATTTAAGAAGTATGGGTTGGATGAATGGACTCTAAGGTGGATAACTAGATCATCGGGCCCAGCAGGTAGTGATCAATTGCTCAATGTCTAGTTGGCAGCCAGTAATGAACAGAGTGCCCCAGGGGTCGATGCTGGGGCCGTTTTTGTTCAACATCTTCATTCATGATCAGGAGGAAGGGGTGGATTGCATCCTCAGCAAGTTTTGCAGATGACACTAAGCTGGAGAGGTGGGAATGTTAGATACACTGGAGGATAAAGGTTAGAATACAAAGTGACCTACACAAATTAGAGGATTGAGCCAAAAATAAATAAATAAATCTGGTGAGGTGCAGAGGACAAATACAGAGTCCTGCACTTCAGACAGAAGAATCCCATGCACTGCCTCAGACTGGGGAGTGATTGGCTAAGCAGCAGTTCTTTAGAAAAGGACTTGTGGGCTACAGTGGGCAGGAAGTTGGGTATGAGTCAGCAGTGTGCCCTCATTGTCAAGAAGGCTAAGAGCATATTGGACTGCATTAGTAAAAGTATTTGCCAGCAGATCGAGGGAAGTTATTTTTCCCCTCTATTCGGCATCGTTGAGACCTCATTTGGAGTATTATGTCCAGTTTTGGGCCACCTGTTATGGAAAGGATGTAGACAAATTGGAGAGAGACAAGTTGAGGGCAACAAAAATAATTAGAGACTGCAGCACTTGACTTATGAGGAGAGGCTGAGGAAACTAGGCTTATTTAGTCTACAGAAGAGAATAGTGAGAGGGGATTTAATAGTGGCCTTCAGCAACCTGAAGGGGCTTCCAGGGAGGATGGAGCTAGGCTGTTCTCAATGATGGCAGATAACAGAACAAGGAGCAATGGTCTCAAGTTGGAATGGGTGAGACATTAGGAAAAAAATTTTCTCTGGGAGGATGGTAAAAGACAGAATGAGCTACCTAGGGAGGTGGTGGAATCTCCAGCTGTAGGTCTTTAAGGTGTGGCTTTACAAAGCCTTGGTTGGCATGATTTACTTGAGGTTGGTCCTTCTTTGATCAGGAGGTTGGACTAGATGATTTCCTGAGGTCCCTTCCAACCCTAATATTTTATGATAAAATGGAGACCTTAAACTGCATAGTGGAGGTCATCTGCCCGGGTATTACCTTATGTCAATCAGTTTGAAGGAGGCCTGTCTTCATGTTCCAATTCACCAGTGCACAGTCAACTTGAGATTTTCTCATGGGATCAGCCATTTTCAATACAAAATATTGCCTTTTGGATTGTTATTCATGTCTCTAATGTACATGGAAGTCTTTGTTGTTCTGGTGGCTTTTCTCAAGCAGGAGATACATGTATTCCCTTTCCAGAACAACATTCTCTAGTCAGAGCCCACTTGAATGATCCTGTCAGCAGTACAAAACTTTACAATAGGCTAGATTGGCAGTAAATGTCTGGAAATCATCTTCAGCCATTTTAGCACCTAGTTCATCTTGGAGTATTGATGGACATAGGGCCCACAAATTTTTTCTGTCAGCTGAAAGATGGGAGATGATTACATAAGCAATTATTCTTATAAGGAGGTGTCCCAGGATGTTGGTGAACACCCTAATATGAGTGTTTTAGGGATGAGCATGTCCTGACTAGGGATGGTTACTTGGGAAAAATGCATATACAGAGTCTCTGGAGTAGTCTGTTGTCCCTTCCCCACCATTTTCTGATTTTCTCCATCTTGGAAAGTGAATGTTGCATCACTTGTGTTGTAGTCCCTGGATTGGTGGATTAGTCCAGAGACATTCCAAGAAGGGGTGGCCATCGTGGAGCTACAGAGGTTGTCATAAAATGCTAGTCTGGAAGGAGGGGTGAGTTCTGTGAGAAGTTTGGTGGCTCATGGTACATTTTCTTTTCTGAAAGAATGAAACACATACATTTTCTAGAAACGAGGGCAATAAAGTATGGTCTTTAATAGCTGGCCCTAGTGTTGCTGAGCAGTTGTATTTTGATAACTATTTGGCAATGACACATGAAAACTATCGCGAGATGTGAGGCTCAAGAGATCTACTAAAGGAAGTAGAACTGTTTATGTGGTGAGTGGACGCCCACATACTGTCCATTGGGGCCTAGCAAATCAAGGACATCAGCAATGTGACGGCTGACTGCCTGAGCAGAAAAAAATTTAGCAGGCGGAGTGGATTCCTCACAACAAATCTTTCTGACATGATCATAAAAAAATATGGAGTTACAATTCTGGATCCCTTTGCATGCAAGGCAAACTGGAAGGTTCACCAATATTTAGCAAGGAAAAGGAAGCCAAGAGCACTGGGCATACATGCACTCTTGCTCAAGTAGCTAAAGGTCTTATTTTATGGTTTTCCCCCAGTGCCCAACTTCACCAGGGTAATACAGAAGATCAGAAAGAAGGAAGTGGGAGTGATTTTAATGGCCCACCATTGACCAGGAAGCATTGGTTTCCTGACCTTGTAATCAAGTCAATGCTCCTGAGTCTGAGGCCATATTTGTTATCATAGGTCAAGTTCCTTACCAGAATCCAAGCAAGTTAAATCTATCAGCTGATTGAAAGGAAGTTTCTAAAATGAAAGGGTTATTCTGCCTGGTCTCATTGAAACTCTGTTAGCATCTAGCAAATAATCAACAGGCAATGCTTACTCAAGAATGTGGTCACATATCAAAGCTTGATGTGCAGAGAGACATTCAGCATCACATTATCAAGGTCTTATATTCTGGAAGACAACAGAGTCTTGTGGCACTTTTAAAGACTAACAGATTTATTAATCGCATGAGCTTTCGTGGGAGAAAATCCCACTTCGTCAGACGCTTTGACTTTCCTATCTTCAAAGCGTCTG